>SNRZ01000231.1:0-61050 GCA_008729115.1 Dirofilaria repens | reverse complement strand
CAGTTAGAGATTTGATACTTGGATATAATAAAAAAGTGTTTTATGATTTTACCTACAGATTGTGATAGCAATCAAATTATCTAATTTTCTAGTACTTTAATCATATTTATGATTAATATTGGTTTTAGCTTAGCATTTTACGATAATAATGCAGTATATTGAAAGGATTTCAGACAGGGATATAGATATATATATTAATCCTATTCAACTTGTGATATTTACTTCATGTAGGTTACTGTATATTTATATAATCAAAATTACTGTATATTTATATAATCTAAAATATTAATACCAAATATAGATTGCCGCGTTAAAAAGCAAATAAAATTATATTTTTGATATTTTGGATTTCTATCACTGATAGGATTATCATTTTTAATACTTACCGATTGCCCTGTACCTCGAGTCCAATTTACTGCGAAAGGATTTTGAATTTTAGAATTATTGAATGCACAAATGCGCAAACCATATTGATAACTTATTGGATCAATAGTTTGATTGGTGTAGAACGAATAAGGAGCTGTTAAAAATAGCTCATTTTGTAAAATTTTCTGCAAGTATTAGACATTTTGAAATGGTTGACAGAATAATTGAAAGTGAAAAATTTGTTTGCAAATCAAATTTGAATTTAAAATTGTTTTAAAAAATATCCAAGCACTAACATTAGTTCGGATAACCACTTTATTGCTCTTTTCATTCTGTTCGTCGAAAATAACTTCATTAGATGAAATTTCTCCTTCTATATTATGCTTCACACGTCCGAATTCCAGGAATATTCGATCGTAATTAATACACATTTTGATTTCATTGTAAATCTGCATATAATTGTCAACTAATATTATGTTGTAATAATTAAAAATCGTTAAATATCATTCGAATTGTACTATCAATATTGTTGAGATTTATGAACAATTAAGTTTCTCTCCCGATTAATTGCTATGAATTTACTCAAAAAATATTTTTTTTAATTTCCAATAAATTTGATTTAAAAAATATTTTTGTGAAATTTTATGCTATCAAAAAAAGTGCAAAAGCTATGACACAGTAGTCAAATTTTTTGCATTAAATCTATGAAAATTATTCGCAGAATCATTTTGTATTGGTTTCATCGGTACAAGAAGCTAAGAGAAAGAATGCTTATGAAGAATTTAGTTACTGTTTATAAGAAAAGTTGTATAGAAGACCTAAGTAATTAAAGACATTGATTACTCTGTTCTTCAAGTTAATCTTGAAGAAAATTTAAAATCTAACTAGTGATATCAAACCTTCTTGCTTTGTATTTGTAATGTATGCATCCATGGATTCCAGATGGCTTTAACATCAGCTGTTGACAAGCATAAGAATGGCCTATGATCATGCTGCAGTAAACATGTACCATTATCCATTAGGACAGATACGCCTTGAGGACAATTGCATCTTAAAAAAATGAAATAATAAAATTAATTTCTTATTTTCATATATTTTTTAATATTTTACTTTTTTTTGAAAATTTTGCTCATTTCCATTTCCAAATATTCATTGGTTTTTATAATTGCTTATATCAAAAATGAATGGTACGAGAAATAATTGTTGTAATAATTAAATTATATGTTTTTTTTTTTTTTGGAAAAAAAATGAAGCTTAATTTTTTTATTTTAAGAACTTCACTAAAGCTAATTTCAACGAATTTTATAACTATTAGTATCTATTTGTTTTCTAATTTATCAAGACAAAATGTGATATGATATTTTCCTTTATCAAATTGAATTATTCTCAAACGAGAACTTTATGCACAACTCTTGCTAAGCATATAACAAGAGCAATCCCATTATTTAATAAAAAAAAAAACGTTTTGGTTACTGAAAAAACTTCAAATTTCACATGATTCTGTAAGTAAACAGCAATAATTTAGAAAAGGAATTTAATCAGGTATGGTACTGATGGTACTGATATGAGATAAAGTTCCAGACATATTAACTTAGTCTGGTCGATGCAACCAAATTCACATATAACACCATTAGAAAGAGTGCATAAATTTCGATAAGACTGCAAGTTTTCATTATTTGATGCTGTTACAAGGTGAGATTTTTGAGCAATTGTTGAAACTCTGAAATATTCAAATTTTAGAAAAGTATGAAGAGAGAGCACATTCGATAAATTACTGCTTCAAAGGACGAAAAAATATAAAAAGCATATGAAGAGACACTGGCATACTTACTCGATTACGTCTCTTGAATTTGACACCAGGTGAGTGGTTTGAACTTTACGTAAGATAGCACTATTCGGTGCTATCGTTGGTTCTGCTTCGTTTATACTGGCAAAGAACTCTTTTGTTGGCTGTTTTGTTGGATGAGTTTCAGACGGTGTCGAGTTTGCATTAGCTTTTGTCCTAAGTTTTGGTATTTCAAAAATTATATTTAATTGTAAATTGAGGCGCAATAATTTAGGAGGAATAAGGAGAAGACAAAATTTAAATTTTGAAATGTCAAGAAAAGGATGATCTGGATTGAAAATAATAAATTTATAGCACTTATTCTTCGACAAAATTAAGACTCACAAAGATGTTTTAATTTAGTTGCGAATCTAACTGATAATTGTGGAGCTGTAGTGTCCAAATTTTCGCGAATAATCTGAAAGCTGATTTTTCAAAGTTTTACAAAACTTTAAAATCGTATAATTAAATCTAAAGGCCAAATATTTAAGCAGCTTGAAACAAACCGTAATTGTATTATCTGGTGGTGAATCAATGAATATATCTGATGGTAATACCGTTAATGAATTTAATAAGTTGTCATCATCTGAAATTTTTAGATAACAAAAACTAAGTTATGATTGAATTGAAATTCACTAAAATATTTTACGGAGATAATTACTTATAAAATTTAAGAGAAAAATTTTATTACTTCATTGAATTTATTATTCAGTTTTTACAACATTTCATTCTATTTTCATTTATTTGTTTATTGTTATTATTATTATTCATATTTTATGCAAGATCAAAGAGCAGCTTTGTTTACTTCTACATACTTTTTTAAAGCAATTATTATTACTATTTGAATTAGAAGTTGAGCTAAAATCATTTTTAATCATTGCTAAAGATCCACACCCTTGGTATTAGAAACATTAGGGATCATTCCAGCCAAAATGCAACCATTTCCACCTTTCGGATGACAGCGACGCGAGAACAATAAAGATCCTTCGATTTTAGTGCATTCACCGCAACGTCCAAACGATTCGGCCGCTGAAATTCCATAGATATTAAGCAATCAAAAATGAATTGATGGAAAGTAATAAGAATTGAAAAATAAAAAGTTTGAAGAATTGTTACTTTCAAAGGAATTGAACATTGAAAGTGGAAATAATTTTACAATTGCAAGTAAAAAATGAAAAAATAAAAATATACGCAAAAGTTACGAAAAGTGCAAAGCGATATTATATGAGAGAATGACAAGATCCGTAAGTAACTGACATTCATAATAACTATACGTATAAATGAAATTTTTATAGCTGAAGACGATTTCAGGAAAATTAAGTTTCAATAAATTTATGATTGCCGTTAATTAAATAACATTTTTTGATCCAATATTGGATAACGATCAGATAGTTAATGACTAGATTGAATTTCAAATTTCCAATGAAACTTACGAATTGTTTTGCAAGAAGTGCATATGAAAGGTGTAACGCGCATTAATTCAAATTTTGGTTTCCTCCTATGTTCATCATAAACGCCACAAACTTGTATTCCGTAATCGATGTCAGGATCTATTTGAAGCTGTAAACTTGTACTATTGCCGCTTACTTTCATTTCATGCAATGATGCAATTTTCCAGGATGCAAGTGGCGACGCGCCCTGAAATACATTTTTTGTTGAATTTATTCTTATTAATTTTCTAGAATTTTTTTATCAAATCCAAAGATAGAATTTCAATATTTTATTTCCTTTTTATTTTTTGTGTAATTTCCTTTCTATTCTCACTTTTGGTCTTTTCTTTTAAATCGAACGGTCAACCGAAATATAGATTAAAAATCGAGAATTATCTCTTCTATTTATCATGAAGTAAAACATTAAGGAATTCTCATTTAGTGTTGATAAATTCTTGATGAATATAGGAGGATGAAGATAAGAAGTGATAACAAACATTATTTTTATCTTTCGTATTTTTAATTCATTATTAAACTTAAGCGTCTTTTAAAATTTGCATAAGTAATATACCTGCATTGCTGCTGGACCATATCGAATATGATAATAAAGTGGCTCTCCGAAGCCAACTTGTGATGACCACATAATTGTCGCATTATTTCCGTGACCCCAGACGTCAATTACGTTTGTACACTGTGGCTCAACTTCTGTAAATGATTCTTTCTTAAAGCATTAAGTCGACGAAAAAAGATATAACAAAAGTTAGGATTGAATTCATGTAAAAAATTAAAAGTTAAGGAAATTTGAGGATATTTCGAATAAACAAACCGCCACGTCTGCACACATCAAGAGAAGTTAACTTCTCACAGTTAAGCTCGAATGACTGTTGAATGCTGAACGGTTCTAATCGAATGCACCGCGGTAACATTTGCACCTCTGCCCAAACTCTACATTTACTATCAAGCACTTCAGATGGTAATGAAATCCGTAAACGACCACCGCCTTCCCTTAATTCCTGAATATTTGCTATGATTATTGAAGTTTCAAATTAAATGACTGTTTCGAATTCAACGAATTCAATTCCTATATCAAATTTCAATACATATTTATTTATATTCGCTTTGTGATGTCATACTGAAATATATTTCTGACTAAATAATCCAGTCAAAATTGCTATATTATGTTTGCTTAAATTCTTTAAAAATAAAACTGACTACAGATGGTGATGGTAATTCGGCTTCCGGTGAATTGCATTGAACCGGATAAATTGCTGGACCTTCATAGCCATATATGTCCGCATCCGAATAACCGATCGGATTTTCCCATGAGATATAAATGACTATTGTGTCATCTTCCGCATTGTAAGTCGGTAATGAAGTTCGGATCTGAAATAAGAACAGAAGGTTTTTATACACTAGTTATATTCCGCATGAGTATTTGTTGTAACTAAAACGCTTTCAATTAAAAGCAATCGCAAGTTATCTAAAAAAATTAAAATTTTTAATTAAAAAGAATCACTTAAAGCTAATAGAAATTTCCACATTCGTATGAATTATAGATTCATTTAATTTAAAATTATGAACTATTCCCAAATCATCAATGGAGGAAAAAGTAATCTTTTTATAAGTGTTGTGGATTTTACTCATTATATATTTAAAAAAAAAATTGTTTGATCCTTATAGCACACAATGATACTATTTGAATAACTGATAAAAGTATTTGGAAAAAGAACCTTATCAGCTGTTATAACGAATTTAGGTAAATCAACCGGTATTATTCGTGGTCGGTAAACGATAAGCCAGCGATCTCGTTCCTCGGTCTTCAAAATTACAATTACTCGGAACTGATAATCCCTACAAGCATCTTCGATTGCAAATGTTATATCTGATGATGAATTAACGCCCTGAAAGTAATTACTGAAATTACACTTGGAAGAATTAAAACAATTAAATGAAATGATCATCATGTAAATAAAGAAATGTATGTGCTTCTAAAACTTTATGGAGTAAGTAACTTAATGGTAAAAAATAAATAAATATGCAGATAAGTGATTTGACAGATTGAATAGATAAAAAATGGAATAGAATAGTTAGCAAACAAACTTTCGAGATATATGAATTCAATAGAGTAATGAATTATTATAAATGAAGAAATGAATTATCAAAAAGAGGAATAAAAATTGCTATCGCTCTTTTTCCTATAATCAATCTGAAGTGACATCGAATCTGTCAGTTGGCATATTGGAACATAATTTATAATTTGAGTTAAGTATAATTTATATTTGATTTATTTTGTAATAGTTTAATTTGGTCACAAAAAATTACGCTCCATTATGCATCTAAAATATATAGAAGTTTTTAACAGTTTAATCCAATTCTTTTAATTGAATAATGAAACTAAATAGAAGAACTACAAATAGGACAGATGTGAATATGACGAATTGACATCAAAATGATACAGGAAATTAATTTTTATCAAATGTGAAGGTACTATAAAATGAAAATTTAAATAGGCGTTCCGTGAAGGTTCATTACCATATTAATTTAGAGATAAATCAACAATTAAATTATTCTAAGTTTAATTTAATTTATAATACCATCTTTAAGATAACTTCAATTGAAACTAACAGCAAAAATCCAATTATCTGGTGCAGTAGTAACTGTTGAATATTCAAAAATATGCAGGATTGCATTGACATCACTTTCATTCATTTTAATTCGAATCTTTCGTGAATCCAAATATTCTGTCTTTACCGGAATTACGTCATTTCTCAAACTGTCTGCAATAGTCTTTTTTTTCTAAAATATAAATAAGAAATTCATTGAGTCCTTTTAATTCTAAAATTAGATTTTCGTGAAATTGAGAATTATTCAAAAAAGTTGAATTTATATTTGATTAAAAGTTCCTTAAATTTTTGAAGTTAATGACTAATAAGTTAATTTTACCTGATAGCGATAACTTTTTTGGATAGATAAATTTTTTAGCGGAAAAATTTTCGGAAATTGTAAAAATGTTCTGATGTTTCATGTTCTTATCTTTTTCTTGAAGGAATTGCAAATTACTCCTTGCAATTGAATTCAAGTGGAACTGATAATATCCAATGTCCAAGAAATCAGAAAATTTAATTTAAAAAGAAATCGATTATAATCTTCGATTCAAAATAAAATTCGTAAATTAATTTTCTGGAAATCTCCAAATTTTTATTAATTTAATGGCTTACTTTGTATAATACTTTCGTCAAAATTTACTGAACATAATTTTCCATTGGTTTTAGTACTACAATTGCATGTTGTCGTATTTAACTGCAAATTGTACTATTTTATTAATTTTATATAAATATTCCAAAATGGTGACATATTTGGAATTTGAAATATGTTTTACTAATCTATCGGGAAATAAGACTAAATTACTATCTAGTAATCTCCGTAATGTTGTTTGTTAATGCGATTAAGTTTCACATGTAATATAATTTTTTAATCGATCATATTTAAAAATCGATCAGCCGATTAATTTATTTTGCATATCAAAAAAAATCAAAAATGCAATATACCCAATGTATGCGATAGATTTAAAATTTGTTGAGTTAAAATTCCCAAAAGTAATATTCTCCAATAAATTTATTATTACATTAAATCACTCTAAATATTCAAAGGTCACGAAATAGCGATACAAACAGCATAATTAATATAATAATAATAATATTTCAATTTATATACAAAGTGTCGTTGATCTCCACATCTTCCATCTTATTATTGTCGACCGAAACACAAAGTGATTGACACTTTAATGAGCGGAGACAATCTTCTGATTGTGAAGGACTGAAGGAAATGACCGTGAATGAATTGGAAAAACAAATTATTCAAAGCTGTTTGAAAATATTTTTTTTTTCTTTTCATAAGAAAATTGTTGTGAAATAAAAATTTGGTCAAGGACAGTGATAATAATTTAAGGGAAAGATATTGTGGATAATCTTTAATACTTCGATAAACTTGTTTAACCTATATTACCACTCAATAGCAACAATAGGACAGATTACGATGCTATACTATTGTTAGAAAATAGATAGCTTATATTCAATGATGCTTAAAGGATTATGAAACATAGAAATAGGTATCGCTCCAACAAATTCTATCTATCACAATGAACAAAAGAGAATCAGCACAGTTAAAAATAATTTCAACAGAAAAATCAAATTTCATCTTTTTTTTTAACCTTAATATTTACTTAATATTGTCACTGTAAATAAATTTAAGATATATAATTATCAGCAAATGGTAATTATGATTTTGTAGGACATCAAAATAATTTATTTTTAATGTTTTATTCCTAATATTAATAAGAAAATGTACCTGCTCTCGATTTTAATTTTTGAAGATTAACATGGTAGATCGATTAAATTACATGCAGGTAACTTAATACTAAATGCTAAATGCTGATGCTGATGCTAATATTAGCAAGCAAAAAGTGAATAAAAATATTTTAAAGTTTAATACATTTCGAAAAAATTTCTGTAAAAAAATTAAATCGCAAGATGTGACGATGAACACAACATATAAGATGTTAAATTTATATTGAAAATATAAACAATTTGATACAAGAAATAATTTAAGTAAAAAAAGCAGTCGTTTAAATTTCGAAAGGTATGAGATGTTGAGAAGTGGTGAGAAGATCCGAAAATTCGAAAGAAACTTAAACGTAAATGCATATCATAAAATATAAGTAATATATTTATTCCCTATGGATAGAAAGCTTTCTATAATCTATGGATTATCATGAATTACAATCATTGTCAATCATCAGTAAAATATTATATATCAGTGATAACTGGTAATATTTAACATTTCTTTCGAGAATTGAGAATTTTACAAACTTTTTTCAACTTTTGATCTAAATTAAGAAGCAAAACTTCTGATATAAAATGATACAGCAACAACAGTAAATTTTGATACTATCCATCAAAACATCTGATTAGCTGTGATCGCAAATTTATTCACTATTCTTTAACTTGGTTTATTCTCATTTGTTTCTACAATTGTATCTCTATTCAATGTATTAGATGGAACAAAAAACTAATAACAAATAACTAACCAGGCCAATGATTAGGCACTTCTCATAGCAATCAATTAAACATTTGGCCTCTCGACTTGTGACACTATCAATTATGGCCACACATGACGACAGCATTAGAGCTAACAACAACATGGTATCATCCAGATTCGACTGAAAACAGAAAAATTCAGAAAGTTATTAAACATTCCTTTGAATAGATCACACAAAAAATAATTAGGAATAGCTCTTTGAACAAGTTCTACAAGAAATAAAATTGATGACAATACTATCTTCCGTGTTCAAATATAAATATGATTTAGGAAAGGGCGATGAGTAAAAATAGAATAAGTGGAAAGAAACGGCCATTTAATCATTTCGTTCAATTATTCCTTTTCTAATATTTCCTTTTTTTATGGTATCGGCAGAAATGATTATTTCAATATTTAACATAAATATATCGTAGACCCGACAGAATATGCTTAATTTGATATAAAACTATAAGTATGAACAATTAGTCGTCTCTGATTTTTCTTCCAAATTATTTCTAAATGATTCGTAAGATTGTCAAGATGAAATTTATATGCTTTTCCTAAAATTTATTCAAGCTGATGAGAACAGAAAAAATGACTGATAAATGACTTCCAATATGGGAATTAAATAGTTTAAAAAAAGTAACAAGCACGTTTCATTTTTGACGATATGCGATATACAGTATTCTTATCGATTTCATCTATCATCAAGCGACAAGAATTTTTTTTTATTTTTTATCAATTTCTCTTAAAATTCTCTAATTTCAAGAGAATCCAGTTTGATTATTGCCTCAGATGTAAAAATGAAGGGATAACAGGGAAATTTACGAGAAATTCAAGTTTGAAGAAAGAAAACGAAAATTTGATAGTAAATTTCAGCAGCAGAATTTTTTCGATTTTTGACGAGAAAAAATACAAAAGTTGCGTTTGAATTATAAATCGCTGTATATGAAAATATCCGGAAAAAGAAAGAAAAAACTTTATTGACAGCCACAAAATTTTATTTCATTTTTTTTTCACTTTTTTCCTTCCGATAGTGCAGTACTAATACAAATTCATTTTAATCGGAAATCAGAGAAAAAAATTCAAAGTTGCAATTTGTTAAAACAATCGGGAATTCTTCAAAACTTCTGAAGACCCACGCATGTAATATAGGTATCATATTTGCATTTTAAAATTATTCAGTTTCAAAATACTAATAGTTATATCACCAATAAAGATGGCATTTTAATGTCTTTAAATTATCACAAAATACAGCTAATTAAATACTCATGGATAAATTGAAATAAATTTGTTAATGAATGAATACTGAACGCAATTCCAAACGAATAATGCAAAATTAATTATCTATGTAAATGAATTTATAAAAATGATAATTATTATCCGTATCCAATGGTAAATTCCATGAATTAATTAATTTATTTGCTTCGGAAATTTCACCTCCTTTAAAATAAAATGGTAGAATTTTCATCAATAAATCAGCAAAATTCTTTCGACGTTGATTATGAAAAACAACCATTACTTTCAATAGAAGTGCCAGGGCCTTAAAAATTTTTTATTTTGGCTTTGGCTTAAATTGCGGCAAAATGTGCAAGTAAGAAAAATATAAAATTATCGCTTTAAAAGATACGATATCAGAATTTTTGAGTTCGGTCAGTTATAGTTTTATATATCCATACTAATTTAGTACATTAAGATCGGATTTATAAACAATAAACAATTATATTAAACAAAGCTGACAGATCATATTTTGATAAATTTTGTCGCGTGCTGATTAAAATAATGTCAGTTTGTTAACCTTTCCTGATAAGTAAATTGTGGCATCATAAATACAAGAATAGCACTGGAATTTAAATTTGATTATTTATAAAACTAAATTGAATTTTTTTTCATGAGGAAGTTATTTAGCTATGAAATTTTTTTCCATAGCTTCATTACTTGCTTTTAAGAAATGCATGAATATTCTAACTTTTACTACTTTCATTGCTGTCAATTATTCAACATTAATTTCATTACTCTCTTAGATCGTATTTTAAAACGAAAAAATCAGCAAAGATATTTATACTTAACCAGGAACGTTTGAAAAAATAATAACATAGAATATCAGTTTCAATCATTATCATTGTAATTGCAATAATAGAGATAATAATAATCACGATTTAGTTGTATTAAGAAAGAAGATACAGGCATGATGATTATCAATGATAGTAATTGCAATAATATAGTATCCAAATTTCTTTTATTGTCAAACGAAGACCTAATCGCAAATATGGAAACCTTGAGTTTTAATCTAAATATTTCTAGCGCAAAGATTTATTTATAATCCCAGCTGATACTATTTATTATATATTTTCGCAGGACTTCAAACAATTTTTTTTCCCCATTTTTCACGCCCTAATAAAAAAAGCCAAGAATTTATAATTCCTTTGACCTGAATTTGTCGCATTCAATGTGAGAAAAAAAAAAGATGAAAAAATAAGAGAAAAAATAAGCAGATTTGTGAAAACTAAAGAAAAAATGAAATTTTTTAAAGAAAAGATCAACAGTTTTCTCAATTTTTTTTTTTCTGGAATGCTTCAATGATAATAGGATCGATATCAGTCCGTGCAGCTGCAGAAATACTATATTTAGAGGTTGAAGATAGAAGAGAAATAACATACAGTTCGTTGGAAAATTCAACAAATGGAATGATTATCTGATAGTTATCAGCATTAGCAGTGATGTATTGGAGTGGAATTAGATAAAATAAGAAAATGAAAATGAAGTGGATTAAAATAAAGAATTGAAATGAAATGATTTAAAGAGTAGATAATAGAATTGAACTTAACAAAGATAAAATACGATAATTTGTTAGAATCGATGATTTTGTTATTATCATTCATTTTGTACTAAAATGGAAAAACATGTAGTAAAATGATTATCATTATTGGCAAAGATGTGGAAATGACGAGAAGAGTAATAAGACTGCTATATCTTTCATTTATCTCTTTACTTGACCATGAATGGCCGTTCTTGAACGAGACATGAATTAGGAAATAAGTGATACCTGCCTGTTATGTGATGCAATCTGCTATTTGTCTGAAAAGATTGACAACAATATATTATTCGTCGTTATTTACTTGAAAAGATTCTGACAGAATTAAAAAACTTGTTTTACGACTGATTTTTATTAATTTATTCATATATTTTATTCTTCATCCCATCATTTCAACGATGCTTTGTACGATTTCGAATAAATGAATATTTCAATTATTTTTATTTAATTGCTAATTAATATTGCAATGATGGTGACGATTAATCATTAAATTGTAGAAATACTTTTTTCAAAAAATAATGAATAAACCATAAGTCTTAGTAAAATTTTAGCTTATTACCCGAACTTAAAAGTTTAATATCTTATGAATAAAAGTTAAAATTCATAGTTACTTAAATCATTTTATCAGAAACCATATTTAGGAATAGGTCACTTTGATGAAATCAGTCGGAAAAAATTAATGACAATATGAATATTTGCCATAATTTAGGAATGCATTAAATAAGAAGTAGAAGATTAAAATTTTACCAGCTAAGGAGTATTTCAATTCAAATTTGAAATCTGAATATTAGGTCACATGTTCAAAATTAAATGATATTCGAGCGAGATTACTTTGCTGTTAATTGTCGAATGGGTCATTTCATGGTGATATTTGGAAAAGTAGGCCAGAAACACACAAATTTTCTGAGCGGTCGGTTGAGGTAATGAGGCAATAAGTAGTTATGGAATATATTGAACGATTGTCTAATTGTTACGCACTTAAAAGTTACAGAAAAATGGATTACACTTATAACTACTCCTTACAGAATTCATATTTGCCTTTGCATTTTTCGCTTCAAAAACTTCCAATTTTTTTGAAAATTTTCAAAGTCATTTAAAATTTTAAAAATGTGTAATACATGCTTATGATTACTAATCTAAGTGATCAAAATGGCTTGTTTCCTTCGTTTTCTCTTTTTCATCCCATATTTAAAAAAAGAAAGAATAGAAAAGAGTTGGGTTATTAATGAGGACGATGACCCAACTACTATATAGATGAGGAAGAAGGATGTCATATTTGGAAGAAGAGGGGACCTTTCTTTCCAATAATTTCAGTGAGGCAAAATTATTGAATTGGATAACGAAGAAGATTGACAATATGCCCACTGTCACCTTTAATTCCTCCCATATATCCGCCTTCAATTAACATATTTATGGTTTATTTTAGAGTTAAAGTTGAAATTTATATATTCAGCCTTCCTGTCTATTCTTTTCTTCACCTATTAGCTATAAAATGTAAAAATATTTCCTTTCAATACTAACAAAAATGAATTTTCATTTAAATGAACCGGCATTTTATAATTCTGTGATAGATTGTTTTTGGTGAAATTGGTACCAAAGAATTTTTTTTGATGAAATTGGTACCAAAAAATTTTTGATCATTGCAATTAATTAGAATATAATTTGCTTCCACATTCAATGATAAACAATATTCAGATATTTCAAGAAAAGTTACTGATCGATGAAGAAATATTGCAACATATTTAACTATAACTATCGCTAAATAAATCATAGCAGAATTGATCTCATCTTTCCTCCTATCATTCCTATCTTTCTCTCAATCATTTACTCAAATTGCATATTTATCAACAGCTTCTATGATTAATTTCAGGAGATACAAATTCAAATAATTTCTTCATTTTGTTATAATATTTGTTCCTCACAAATGGTGGTCGCATATAAATAAAAGAAAATTTACATAATAATATGCATTAGATCCTGAAATTTCCCACAGTCTTCTGCAATCCTAAATAATTAGTCCCTGAATAAGATGACGTAAGATGGCAGTATTGGAATGGATTATAGCTTGTCAATTTTGCTTTTCATTTTTGTGTGGCTGATTTGCAGAGCAAAGATTAATTTACTTGCATAATAAAGATGAATAATTGCAGTATGATGTCAGAATTGCTATCGCGATTTGACTATTTACGATCTTTACCGATTCTAGCATAGTTTGAAAGGAATTAAAAGATGATTTAGTATTTCAAGAATTTTCAATTCTCAATCACAATTTATCATATATAAAACGCGCATTCATGCATCATCCATTTTCGATTCGATTCATTGAACAAATGTATCTATTGGAAAATCTTTGAGATTTTAGAATTTTATGGAATATGAAGCACAGGAAAATAATAATAATAATTTCGAACTTTTTGATCAGGCTCATTTCATTTTATCATCCTTTTTTTGCTTATTCATGCATTCGAATTAATTCATGTCCTTTTCATGTAGCTTGTGTTGAGACGAAATGGTAATTTTTTTATTTGATAATTTAAAGTCATTCAATTTATGAAGCCTTTTTCTTTGATTTAAGCAAGAAATAATTAATAAATTATTCTTCCAGTATAGTTCCCGACACAAAAATTTGATTGAACAATCCGAAGAAAATTTTAAAACATGAAAAAAAAGATTGCAATGGAATTTAAAATATCTGAATGTCTCATATGCTGGTTCATAATTTTAATATTTATACCGAACTGAACGGAAGAGTTAAAAAGGTTGCAAGAGAATAATAATTTCAAATGTCCAGCATATTTTGCCACTGATATAAAATTTAATGTTCATTTGCAATTCTGCGGATGGAAAATGAAATCTTTTTCTACACCATCTCATCTCATTTATGACAGATTAATAATAAATTAATTGTAATGAAACTTTATGTGAAGCTAGTGGTAATAATTGTTGCAATTCCGTTATAAAAATTTGGTTGCAGAATGCATTGTCAGAACACGATAGGTGTTTGGTGAAGGAACAGCATGATAATGAATACACAGAATCATTAATTTTATTAAAGCTTTTCAAGCATTATTTTAATTAGTGGAAGAAATTTAGATTTAATTTTTTAATTAAGGATAAAAATCAAAATCTACGAATGATCAAATTGAAAGCCCAACTTTTCAAATCATTAAACTGTCGCAACTTAAAATTAAATGAATTTTTTTAGACAGCTAATTTTTTCTAAATCATTTATAGCAATTTGTATTACGGTTCAACTTTCAAATTATTTAGAAAAATATGAATAGATTGAAATACATAAAATTTCGATCATTTAACTTGTCTATTAATGAATTATATCCCAGACAAGTTCAAGCATCAATCTTAGACGTTTAATTACGCAAATTAATTCTGTCAAATCTATTGTCATTGTCATTCATTTATTTTTTTTTTTCTGGCATTTTCAACTTATTCATAGCCTTTAAAATTCCTTTTTTGCTTTAACATTACTTAGTTGGTTTTAAGATCAAATTTCATTTAAATTTTATCTCAATTTCATTAAATATATATATATATATATATATACTCTCGATAAAACGATAAAAAATCAGTGGAGTAAAAATTGAACTTTTCAGCCATTCGAATCCTACTGTAATATCCTTAACAGTATAAGTTATCATCCATTACTAACATAGCAAAATGGATTCAGTGATAAGATTCTGTCTCTAAGATTATCGAAATACTTTCATACAACAATTGGACATTATTTATGTTGTGTTTCAATGATATTTTAGAGTATGTCAAAATAATCAAAAGTAATTTGGCCAGGTTGGAGATCGAATTTCTCTTAAAATATGAAACGCGAACAATAAATTTCTATACAATTTGTGTCGGTGAAAAATGATGTCAAAAGATTCAATCCATGACTTTCATAATTTTAAAATGGAGAAGCCTCCGGGCAATTCTGACCGCTCGTTCAATTCCATTCTAATATTTTTATTGAATACTTCAAATGTTTTACTAAAAAAAAAAGAAATAAAATGAATAGAATATTATGTTTTATATGACCATTTAAACCATTATATGCCATGATATATGGCCAATAATCATCATGTATTAAGAAACACAGATAATTTGATTGAGGACACAAATGAGAAAAAAATGTATCAATATTCGCTGAATTAATGAATTTAAGAAAACTACAAATACAATAAAAATAATTACTGAATCTAAATGTGATAATCGAAATGAATAAAAATATTTCTTTTCATGAATTAGAGTATGTATTTAGATGAAATATAACTTAGAAATGTTGAAAAAAGTCTCACATAGAATAAAATTTTTCCCTTTTAAGTTTTTTCATTAAGTTCTTATATGTGCTGAGATATGTTTTGTAAAAATAAAATTAATCTTTTATTTTAGTCTTCAGATTGAAATGGACATACAATTAAAAGATTTTTGCTCATACTGAATTCTTGAATGTTGAAGATACGAAGTAACAGTGCAAGTTTCTATTTTGCAAAATTATGCGAATTGAAATTGGGACGAGATGCAAAATATTTTTACTTCCTTACGATTTTTTATTCATAGACAATAATTATTATAATTGTAATGCTTGGCTTATTATTCTTTACGTAATTTTTGCTATTAATTCTTAAACGTTACGCCGAATGAATAAATTACAATGTATGCTTCATTTCCAATATGAAATCTTTTGATGCAATTTAACGTCAAATAATGTTCGCGTTAATGGTAAAATAGGACTGCAGACTGATTTCATCTGAAAATTCAATAATTAAATTTAAATTGAGATAATATTTTTCGAAGAGTAATAGTTTAATTGCAAATGAATAAATTTGCTCTTATCGAATTTTTTTTTGGTGAAATAAAAGAAAACAAAAAGGAATAATCAAACTTTCAGATAAACTTTAATCTTGTTTTGTTTTCTTTCTTGATTAAGGATAATCTTTTTAGCTCTTATTATTTTTGTAGTACATTTTTTAAATTTGCCCACTTAAAGGAAATTGCAAAGCATCAAGCAACATTTTCTATTCATTCCAATAATCTCTCAACAAAAAAAAAATTTAATCTACTTTCTTCTAATAAATATAGAAAAAAGAATTCAAATTCAAATTTCAGTTTTCACTAATTTCAGAAATCAAAGAACTGAATTCAGACTTTTCCATCAGGTGCGACCTCAATAGTACGTAGATGACAGCTATTCATATAACTGTGAGGTACTTGCAGATGCCATGGCACTGTGGCCGTTCCATCGAATAGTACAAAAATTCCGGTGATATTACTGACAATCACAACACACCTGAAATAATAGCTAACTCTTCCTACATATAACTATTCGATTATCCTTCTATTTTTGATCAGCAAAAAGCTGAGGTTCTTTAAATCTGCAATTATTGTAAAACATTGATTTCTTAATTACTGGTCAAATTAAATAATTTTGATTGAATTCACCAACTATATAAATTATTAACTAAAATTATTAATAAACGGAATTCTAGAGATTTCAAATGTGTTTAAATTCGAACTGAATTAATGACAAAGTCCAGTTTGAATTAGTTGGCGATGTCAATAAAATGTGAAGAGAGGAATTATACACATATCAAGAAAATTTTGAATTCAACAAATATTTTAAATCATGCTAATTTTAAAATATTCCGGTTTTTTTATATTTAGTTTCGAGAAAAAAGTTGATGCCATGTAAAGTAAATAGCGATTATAATTCTTATATTGTATTATGTATTATTTGAAAGAGAAAAGTTGATACAAACAATTGATTCCTTCTTTATGAGAATCGCTCCAAACATCTTTTTTTTGCATTTTTCCTTTTTTGCATTTTACGGGGATTTATTTCTAAGAATTATTTCTGTATAACAAAAAGTGCTTAATAAGCTGCAAAAGAAGAAATTTAATGTTAGTCATCTAGAATTTCTTAAGAAATAATATTGTAGTTGTGATTGCATTAAAAATATTCTTACCTTAGGCATCGTCATAAAGATAAAAAGAGATCTCAATACTAAACATTTTTGAAAAAGAAGAAATCTCAGTCTAAACAATAAAAAACAGTGATTTAAGTTAAAAGATGGGGAATGCAATAAAAAATGAAATCACTCTTGCTTGCATGCATGATGCCTTGATTACTTTAAGACTTAGCTATTTTAAATATCCATACATGTTTACATGGTAATGTTAATAAATAATTTGAAAGTTTTTTAGGATGTTGATTTATACACTGTTAAAGTAGAAGATCTAACCTGGACAAGTAATTTCTTATTCGAATAACAAGAAATGATTATGTGCAAGCGCTGGTTACATTCTTCACAATTGAATTTTCTAAATATCATAAACGAACTGGTTTTTCAACCGGACTTAATTGTCAATACACACATTGGAAACAAACAGTATTTTGCAAGAGTGATTTCATTGCAGTTGTAATTGCATTAGAAATATTCTTACCTTAGGCATTGTCATAAAGATAAAAAGAGATCTCAGTACTAAACAAACAATTAGTATCAAAATTTATATTTGAAATATAAACGATTACCTATCTTCTTCACTCAAAGAATGTTGCTCTTCGGCTTCAATTTCATAACGCATATCTGTAACTATTGAAATGAAAAGTTGTAATTCAATTTTTCGTGTTTCTTTACATATAATTATGAGTAATGTGGAACTATGTCTGTTTACTGATTCGAATTTGTTAATAAATCATAATTTTCAGGATGCGCGCTGATTTGTAAGAAAAATGAAGAAATTTCAGGAACATTTTCAGTAGCACCGAACGTTCGAAACGAAAGAGATTTTAGATTTTAAAATTTCCATCAAATTTCATGGTGATGTATGTGATGTGGAAGAAGAAAATACTTATTTGATGCACTGATACAGTTGCTTTAAAGTTTTCACTTTTACAGTTCTGTTTAAAATTTTTTATAAATTTTGTAAATTGCAGCTCCATTAGAATGTTGGAAGAAATGTCTCGATCAGACTTTTCGAGTTTTGTTCCTTTTTTTCCCTAATATTCGGATTCTCAATGTTGATTTTTTTATTAATTCAGGAATTTTTGAAATTTCGGCGACTTGAATTTTGATATAGCGCCATATTTATATCATTTATTGAGATGGTCGAAAATCTACTTTTATTTTTCTCTGTATTTGAATTGTTTGTATTTTTCAGTTTCACCTTTTAATTTTATTACTTTGTATGTGTTATAAAAAATAAAAACTGTTAGCAGATAACTTTCATTGCATTCATCAAATCATTTATGGTTTCCAATAGCTGCTAATGATTTTTATATTTCATGCAATTTTTTTCATGATCAGATTTTTTATTGTTCATAGATTAATATCGAAGAAGTCAAAGAAATTGGGGGACATTATAAATTTATAATATCGAAGAAGACAAACTTATTTATAGAGTTTTATTATAAGATATGAACTTTATTGCTCATTATATCAGTGGATCGCGGAGTCAATTATGTGCTGATGCAGAAATGTATCGACATCTAAAACATCAGCTGACAATACTTATTGAGAAAGTAGTAACATTTCTTTCACAACCGGTATTAATTGGGCCGGAGTTTTCAAAAAAAAAAACCAAGTACATTGCTTCCTTACAACATTTGTATTTTTTCTGGTTACATTGGATGGTCGCTTGATCATAACCATGTCAAATATTCATGAGTTTGTACTTGAAATATTTTATGATTTTCACCTATTTTATCCTATGTGAAAAGAAAGCATTCTGACGAAAATTTTCGTAAATTTCGAGAAGCTTTTTTCTATCACCAGTAAAAAGAATTATCATTAGATATAAATGTATCTTTAGAAATAGAAAAGCAAGTACTTCGAATTAACATTTGTCAGATGTGGCAGTGCAAATTTGCTTATTTCCAAAGACTTTGATTTTTTCAAATATTCTTCATTCTTTTTTATCCATTTATCCCTGCTGTTGATGATGAATAGTATAAAAATTTCCAGTACTACTATTACATTTCTACTCATAAAGAGTCAAAATTTAGAACTAGTGGAAATGTGAATATATGAATTGTTCTCAGAATAACTTTGAAGGAATAATCGAAATGCAGAGAAAAATAGAAGACAAAAGAAGATCCTCGTAAAATTTCCACATCAATAAAGCATTAAGGGCAATTAAATAAATTGGAAATTGGAGTTAGATGTTGGTATGACTTCAGCATCTTAAAATCAACATAAATCAACATAACCAACATTTCTCGAAGAATATTCATTTCCGAAAAAACTGATCCAATAAAAGATTATAAACTAATCCAGAAAATGGAAAAGAAATTTGTGCAAGCAGAAAGTATACGAACGGTCCTAACGCCGAAAATAAGTTTTTTCTGCAGTTTTATATCTATAAGAATTACAAATAAAAATGCAAGATTAATTTTTGATTCTTCGAGAAGAATATTTCCAGTGATCGATAACGATTTTTACTTGTTTTACAGGGCGACATTGTTCCATTTTGCTCCAATAAAAGAGTCACCAGATGTTTCACGTGATTTTCACGTGTACGACTTTTGCTTAGTGAACGACCGTTATAGTTCAAATTGAAAAGTGAACGGGTCGAGATATCTCCGTATTATTTATTATGCAGAAATTTTGAAAATGTAGTTTTTTTTTTAGTTTAAGAATTTTTTAAGAATTTTCATATATATTGATCTTGATTTTGATAATATTTTATACAAGTATGTGACATATGAGGAAAGCAACCATATAAATTTTGCAAGTTTATTTTTATTCTCTTAGGCACTGCCAAGTGCAAAAGGACATATTGATGCGCATGGTTCAGTAAGTGTGCTTTAATAAGGCGTAGTGAAGCAAATATCGAAAATTTGTGATTCAGATAGATCATCTGTTGAACAGTTGATGCTAAATGCAGCTACTAATGAACAATCACGACATTAAGGTTCTTTTTCATATTATTGAAGAGATAGTGAAAAGATAAAGCATCCCGCCGTTGAATATTTTCAAAGATACTCTGTTTTTACCAAAAAATAAATCGATATGTTTTTTTAGCAAAGAAAATTTTAGATGCTTTACTTAATTTACTAAATATACGTTAAGTTAAGAAGTAGGAGATTCAGTCACTAAGAATACTGATTACAGTTGCATTTTCTGTATATGTATGTACTGTAAAAGTACATATATAACAATAATGTATATTTAGTAAATTAAATAAAACATTTAAAATTTATTTTTTTTTTTAAAAACTCTTTTCATAATTGTAGAGAGCTCTTAGTGCTCGAGCAAACGCACAATCCTAAAAAAGAATCGGAAGAAAAGAAAAATAAAGTGCACTTGGAAGATACAATGAGCAATGTTATAGATTGGCTCAATCAAAATAATCAAAATATTCTCTGCTTGGATTGCTTCTGTTGATTATATTCGTCTATCTTCCAAGGATGATAAATACCAAACGAAAAGGGCATGATAAGTCTATGTACAGAATATGATTTCCAGTTAGTTTTTGACTTACATTAATTTTAATTTTATTCAATAAATAAATTTTATTGAAATTTGAAATCCTCATAATCTAACATTTGTCTGTCTCTTCTATTTCTTATTGCTAGATTGTTATCTACGATTGTTTTAATAGTTTTAGCTGTGTTGCGCAAAATTTATGATGCACTAATTAAAATGAAATAAAGATGTCTAAAAACATCGTGTTTCTTAAGAAAATGAAATCGTGATACAAGACATTGTTGATATACAATACTATTGTAAAGTTATCCGGCATGTTTCACATTTCATCGATTTGAGTTGACTTACTTTTTATCTGGACGCATAACGTTACATAATTACATTAATAATTTCAGAATTCATAAAGTTACTTTATTATTCACTCTCTCAAATCCTAGAAAATTTTCGGATATAGTATAAATCCTTTTCGTCACAGCAAAAATTAAATTCGAGAAAATGTGTTTAATTCGTTTACTTGGATAGTAATTTAGATAGTAGGGTATAAAGCATTAGCTTTTGGTCACAAATACTAATTAATTCGAAAATAAAATGAAATTAATGTCCATTAATTTCTTTTGCAATTATGAATTGTCATGGTTCCTATTATACTATTATTTATGCTTGGTGTTTAGCGTGATGTTGTTTAAACTCAATTTTAAAATTAGCATTTTTCTCCAATTTGCAAAAAAGTTCCAGAATTTCATATTTGATTTATAGTCATTTTCTAAGATTAGAATTAAGAAGAGAATGTGCTTCATTTTCTGATTGAAAATTTCGCTTTACATATCTTATAATTTCCAAATTTTTTGACGATGATTTTCATGCTATGGAAGGAGATTGAAGTATGTGAAACTCATGCAGCTAATAGCAGTGATTCTATAGAAATATTGAATGAAGCAATCTTAACATTGAAACTTTGCTTAATTTTAATAAGCGAAGCTAGTGCTAGTAAATTTGTCAAAGAAACTGATGAAGTTAAAATGAGCAGATTAAGATGGAAAAGGCAAGTTATAATTTCTATACTATATCCGAAAATTTTTTGACGGTGATTTTCATGCAAGATAATGTGAAATTTAATTGCATATTTTAATATATTTTCTGTTTTTCTATGTATATTAGTCTCTAAACAGCTTCAAAATATATTCTTATAAACAATCAATTTCCTTTCTTCGATTATTTCTAGAAGATATTATTTTCTTGAAATGCTATAACTATTTCATATCACATTCAGATTGTTACGGAGCAAGTACCCATGATGAGACGAGCAGTGCTCAGGTGACATAGTATATCGTAGAAGAATGTATACCGAATGATCAGCTGCGAAAACGGGAAGTCAAATAATATTATCTAGCATAAAAATAAGCGTAGTTGAATACGAGAATGAATATCAAATGGTCGATATTATGCGACTTTTACGAAAGTACTTAGCGAGTCTTATTCAATCTACACTTATCGAAAAATATCACTTTAAAAGATGTGATATGATATATCATTTATTTACAATTAATTTATAGATATTTGTCAAAATCAATAAAATTTAGGCACTGGATCTAAATGATGACAAATATGTTGATGTTATTATCTGTAAATTCGATTTATGTCGAGAAAATATTGCAATGCTTGCGATCGATAAATCATGTCGAAAAATGGGGACAGGTTTGTGGAAATAACCAATTTTGTTTTATCTCTTTTCAGGAGTTCTTATTTGCTCCTATTTCATACTTGAAGATATTTTGATTTCAGGCACTCGTTTATATAGAAAGCTATATCAAATATGCAGGAAAGGCTACGATCAAATGAATATTTGCATTTATTTGCGTTTTTGTTAATGGTTTAATTATTGTTTTAAACAAGTAGTTAAATCTTCTTTTGAATAATTAATATTGGCCATTATGCCGAATGCTTAGAGATAGTGGAAATTGTATTCGTCTAACACATGATCTCTTATAAAATTTTTGCCGAGTTTTTAGGTTGTACTGGAAACCGAATAACTAATTTCGATGCTTCACGCCTCTACAGTAATTAAGATTCATCCGGGAGAAACGATTATTTCATTATTATTTAAATGGTGTGGATCCTTATAGACTTAAGATTTTTTTTAACTACCATCAATGATTACCTATTTCTTGATCCACCGATGTTTGTTGGCAAAACTCAATGCGTTCTATGAAGTAGTATTTCATGCTCATATTGGAGCAATGGTAGTAAACCGTCTGATGAGATTATCGTTTTTACAAGGTTAAGGAATTGCAATAAACTGTCTTTCTGTTTCTCTTTTATAAAATATTGCGCGAAGAATTATTCAATGATTTAGAACTATATTGCTATATCTGGAACAACATAATGATTTAACTTCAAAATCAATCCATACTGATTAGAAATATAATAATAACATCCATTTCTGTTTTTAAATTTGAAAAAAAGAAAAATAGAAATGTATTTTTTTTTATTACGGACCAACAAATCATCTGTTTTGAAGAAAATTGAGAATCCGATATACACGTCAATAGCCATCAAAATAACTCGCTGAGAATATTCATGCTTTTAAATTGTTCTTTCTGTAATTTTATGAATGATATGTTAATCAACTAAGTCCCTATCCCTGGACATTTATAGCAAGAGCTCGCTTTTTAATGATCTTATGCTGTTCCATAATTGTTTCATTTTATTGGTTTGTAAAGTCAGCCCATACATTTTGTCATTTTTGTAATATATCCAATTCGATTTTTTATATTACTTTGTACATTCTTAGTTATGCGATGTATTTATTACACTTTTTTTCCACGTAACGAAAGCTTCGTGAGAATCACTGAAAGAAAATAGAAAATTTTAGGACTTTTTTAGAATTGAACAGTGCCTCTCATCTTTCTCCAGGATAGTCACGCTTAGCATACTCACATTCAATAATTAGTTTGTAATTTTTTCTGTTTATGCAAAAGATATCGTATTCACGTTAAACAATATTTTTTTGCAAAAACTTTTGTCTTGAATGATGTCACACACTTTATTTACAGTTAGCTCATTCTACTTCTAACACTTCCAAAAAAATCGATAGATCAGTAGTTTTTTATTTAGTTTTTCAATTTATATGATAGGTGAAGAAGGAGGAAATTGTGTGTTTTATTCTAATACATGAATTATCTTAAAATCTATTCGAAATAAATTTTTGAATGACATGATAATAACATGATAATAAATGCAAAGGCCACAACAAAATAAAAAATGAAAGATGCGAAATAGTCAAGGGTTCTGCATTTTGTTCTTTCAGGAATTTTAAACGAAAAACAAAACAAACGAAAGCAATACGATAGAATAATCAAATAACACCTCGCTGAGCTTCTGCTTCTAAATCACTCCAGTTTTTGCCTTCACTTTCGTCAGAATTCATACTCACTTTGGATTCTGAAAGAAAATTTACTATAATTAATAAATAACTTTGACAAATAATTTTAATTTCAAAAGTTTAATTTACCGGATTCAGATATCACTTCTGGTGACTCTTCTTTGTCTTCATCTTAATCAGAACCTTCTAAAACAAAAGCTTTCTTTCTTAGAAGTCAGAACAGATTTTTAAGCAAAAACAATTAATAAAGTCAGCAAAAAATACCAGTTTCATCGTCACTTGGTGTATAAGCATCTTCACTTTCTTCATCCTCCTTTTCATCCTCATTCTAAAAGAATAAGAACAGTTATTATCAAACGTTCTTAAATAATAAAACGAATTCAACTGAAACGCACACCATTATCTATTGCCAAAAAATTCCACTCACCATTTGCAAAAAAATCTTTCGGATAATTCAAAATGGTCTTCATAATTTTAGCTCAATTCAGTGACTGAATTCTTTCCGAATAATATATATCACATGAGCCAAAATAATAAAACATACCAACTGATATATTATGGAGAAATGCAAAAGCCAGATGAGATATGAAATGGATGGAATAACTGATATGATAGAAAATGGAGACAGACAAATAAATTCAAACTAAATGGAAAATATGACGAGTTTCCAGAACTTAAACTTAAAATGTTTCTAAATTCGACTAATGTGTTATTTTTTTATTTTAAAATAAAAAAATTAATTCAACTAACTTTAGCCATTCTTTGACACTATCTAGTGACGTCATTGGAATCTGTTGAATCATTTGGTCTTTTTGAAATAATCTTTAAAAATGAAGACCATACCAAAATTTTTCAATTGGAACGATACTCGTTCAAAATGCACGAATTCCCTTCATCTAAAGTTACATAGAATGGAAGCTGAAAATAGTTACTCTAATTTATATAAAATTTAGTTTAATAATTTCATAAATTATGAAATTAATAAAATGCAAAAACATTATTTTTAAACAACATTGCATACTATATAAGAGAAACTTTAATAATATGAGGCATATAACTCGTCTTTTGTAGGACAATAAGATTCCAAGTTGATGAAGGATTTATTAAAAACCTTCACTTATCAATTCATTTTATAAAATCTGATCCAATTCCCATCATTTATAAAATATCACATTAAATTTCTAATATTTGTATTTACAACTTTGAACAAAATAACGAACCCATTCACTTAAATAACCAAAGATTCTTTTTTTTCAAATTTAAAAACAGAAATGGATGTTATTATTATATTTCTAATCAGTATGGATTGATTTTGAAGTTAAATCATTATGTTGTTCCAGATATAGCAATATAGTTCTAAATCATTGAATAATTCTTCGCGCAATATTTTCTATAAAAGAGAAACAGAAAGACAGTTTATTGCAATTCCTTAACCTTGTCGATGCAAGCTCCACCAATTTCCCATGCTAGCGTCAATATCCCTCAGTTATCTTTGCCCACTTTTAATGGCTTTCCACGACTGTGGAGAGAATTCTGGAGCACTAGAAGAAAATTAAAGCACTCTAGTATGGATGTTTCTGTGCATTCATAAACTATCCAGAAATATAGAAACTCAATTATTTAATATCTTGTTTAAAGAATACAGTATTACAAGCTGTAAAGGATTATGACATAGCTCCAGAAAACTATGAAGTTATTTGAAAACTTTTGAACGAAAATATGGAGATATATCGATAACTATCAAATTATTATACAACAGTTGTAATCCTTGAAATGAAACGAAAATAAATGGATTGAAGTTGTTAAAGAAATGGTAATCGTCATCGCTGAGTCGATTCTTTCCTGATGAAGTATTTAACCAAGGAATTCTTTACTCGAATATTAAATTTAAAAATTTTAAAGCTCATGCTGTTGCTCTTATCAATATTGTCCATTTGCTGAATCTTGTAGCGTCGACTAGTTTAAAGGTCTTATTAATAGTAATATACGCAATGATCTTCAGCTCTTGTTCGCTTTCACTTTCATTGTTTCGATAATATTGTATTCCAATGTGGCCAATATAACTGTTTCTTGTTAATTAATCTGGTCCTTCCCACCATAGTTCAAACTCCATAAGTTGAAAAGAAGAGATTCCTCTTGTAGCTATATCTGCTGGATTAAATTCGCTTGGAATATAATGAAATAAAAACTTTGCTTCTCGTATGTCTTGAACTCGATTTTGAATGAATTTTGGTAATAGACGAGAATGGTTTTGTATCCAGTGCAATACACATTTAGAATCCTACCATAAGGTGACATTAATATTTTCTAGTTCCATCTGTTTAATAACAAATTGAGCAGCACATACTCCTATAAGCGCAGTTAATAACTTAATTTTCGAATAGTCATACCTTTTATAGGAGCAATTCGTGACTTAGCGAAGACCAATGAAGCTCCATTATTCTGAACAACTTATATTGAAGCAGCATATGCAACCGAGGATGCGTCTGAGGAAACATGAATTCTTGTGGATCTTGATGGGTCAATTGCGACACGTGGTATATCTTTCACATATATTGACCATGCAGCACACCAACAAGATCGGGAAGAGATATTGATCCCCGATATAATACATCGTTTAGACTTTTTTCCCCCTTCAGGTGCGATGATGCATCATAAACAATTCTAAGTCTGGTCTAGACTTACTTGGAATTATAACTACATAATGGGGAAGATAATAAATAATACCAATCTGGTCCATTTCTGGATAGACTTTCTCGATAATATTAGATGGTAACTGATCGCGAATTGTTTCATTGTATTTGAGAAGTAAATGTTCATTGTTCATTCAATTTGATTCTTGATTCTTTCTATGACCAAGTAACTTGGTATCTGCTATTATCTTTGGTGATATTTTCCTTGAATTTTTCTAAAATTACTCATCATCCTTTAGATTAGGTTGTCCTTGTATTCCTATAATTTCCAACATCCAGAATCGATCAACCTCTGGAATATCGATATTAATAGATGGAATGGTAGTTTGATCCATATTCTTAATGGAATTATATTTGGTTTATGTTAACATCTTGTTAAAGCCATTATCATGCTTCTTTATATATTCTGTTCCAGTAATCATTGGACCGACTATTGTATCGATTAAGGAGAATCCTGAATTTATAATTTGAGTTTTTTCTAACATGGTAAATTTAAAGAAGTGATCAACTCCGATAATTAGCTCGGGATATTTCTAGTTGCTAGTTTCTCTTCCAAGGAAACTGATTGAGATTTCTAGTATATCGCTTTGATTTATAGATATTGCCCTTAATTTGTTTGTCAAATAGTCAATTACAATAGCTGATAGGTATAATATCTGTTCTATAGTTTTTATTCCTATTCGCATTTGGCCGAAATGGATGATTGAGAGTTCTTATGACCAAATGTTGCAAACTTCACTTGCTCGTAGCCAATATCTTCTAAGTTTAATCTCTTAGTTTCTTCGTTAGTGCATGTTGCTTGAATATTACTATCGAATAATACTACGACTTTATTTGAACTTCTGAATTGATCTAAATTGATTACTTCAACTTCTTTACAAAAAAGTAAACCTTCTCTGTCATTTCGTTTTGAATAATTAATATTGAGTTGAATACTTTTGTCGAACTTGTTTCTTCTTTGCTTGATCCAACAGACTGTACTCAACTGTTATATTTAGTATAATATAACGCGGTATTATGGCGACCTTCACATACGTTTTTCAATTAAATGTCGTATGTCCAGGTTGAAGACAATTTAGGCAAGAATTTGGCATTAATTATCCCAATGATTCTTATCACAAAAAATGCAAGGCCTTTTACGTATCTCCTTCATATATGTTTACGGAGTGGTTACAATTACTGCCGAAGTTTCTTCCGAAAAATGTTGAGGATTAATCTTACTTTTCATGATTTTTTATTGCTTGCTTATGTCGAGAGACTGGCTTCTTGTAACTTCGTCATTTCTTTGAATCAGTTTCGCTAAAAATTGTCGTAATTTAGCTACTGACCTGTTCCTTGTCCTTTTGTTGATATACTTTGTCCAGAATCCAGTCGGGTAGTTTATTTTCAATGATAATTTCGATACTGGATTGTTCAAGATTTTCGTCCGCTGCTTCAAGTTGGCGAAGTATTCTTTCGACACTTTCGATTGCTACTTTCCATTCTCGGTTATCCTTCTTGATGGAATGTAATAACTCACTGTAGAGTTGTTTTTTTAATAATGTGTGATTGTCCAAATTTTCCAATAAGGATCTTTCGTATTACATCATAATTTTCTGGGATTATGTCGTAATCCCTGATGGCCAATAATGCATCTCCATTTAAACATGCGATTAAATAATACAATTTTTGAATAGTTGGTATATTTTGTAAATGGACTGCGACTTCGAAACTACTCCAGAATGCTCTCCACAATTTAGGATTTCCACTGAAGGTAGGCAGTGGTAGTCGAGGTAAATTAACTGTTGAATAATAATTATTTTGAAGTTGCTCCTAACTTCTCTACTTCGCTTATTAGATTTAAAATTCTATTTTATCCTCAACCATTTGGGAGTATTTGTCTTCTTCTTGTTGTTTCTTCAATGCTAGTGCTTGTTGAATAAACTGGATCCAATTGATATTAATAGTCGAATCTTAATATGCAGCTTGAGGCATTATTTTTTCTTCAATGATTCTTTTTCGAGCCTCGTGCTGTTGACGAGTCTTTGTTCTGGTCAGCATCTTGTCCAGCATTAGATTCATTGTTTTGACTTCGTCGAGAAGAACTTCCAATTTTTCTTTTGCCGGTCGTGCGCTTAGATAATTATAATTGCAGACATATTCCGACTCGTGGCACTATAAATTTTTGTGGAGAGAGAGATCGAAGAATTTTATTTTAGTAAACATAGCAGGAATCAAAAAGAAGTCGCACGTATGTTCACTCAGTCAATTAAAGGGAGAGAAATTTTTTATAATGAAAATTTGCATCTTAATCACGGGTATATATATACAAATTTGGTTAGCACAATAAATACATTAAAAAGATGTGGTTTACATTTAAAATTTGAACAACTGTTAAACTATAGGAATTCAATTACATATATGAATTGTAACAAAGGAAGATTGAAAAATTAGCGTGGGAGTTTTTCCTTATCGAATGATAGTGCAGGAATTTATTCTTTTTGTTTAGAAAAAGAGATATGAATAGGATTAGATAACAATATAAGGATAAAACATGAGAAAATGAATGTATAAAACACAAATTTAGTTAAATGATTTATAATACTGCTAACATAATTTATCATTTGAATGGTTTATTTTATTATTTATTTGGAGGTTTTGATATTGAATTCGCGAACAACTACGGAATATATGGCTAATTAAGCCGTCACTTGCATTTTCGCTTGTAGATACCCATTCTGCAAATATTCTTTTTTCAATAAATTTTTAGTTTTTTTTTTGAAAAAAATTTCTATTATTTTAAGTTAATCCATTAACACAATGAAAATTAAAATTGGTGTCTTTTTCCTTATCAATAAAATTCTGTGATGATAGTATAACGATATTTTACAAGATTTTTCAGAAATATGCTAAAAATTTTATGGATATCATGGATTTCATAGCTGGACTGAAAGCAAAAAAAAATTAATTGAAGAATTACGGATGACTGGTTAGATGCATGCTTCTTTACTTCGTTATATTTGCAATAAATGTTTGTTATATATTTGAAATATATTTTTTAATGGAAAAGAATTGATAAGTTTAAAGTTATAAAAATCGATCATTGAAGAGTGATCATAAGGTTCAGTTCTTTACTTCAAAGATTACTTCAAATTTTAAATCAGAAGAAATATCTTGAAAAGTTCAAGAATTTATAATAATGTTTTGAATTTTCCTTTGAAATCTTTCCATTTTGTAATAATAAATAAATTTTCCAATAACATTCCAGTTAATTAGCTATCCATTCCACCGAATTCATTTTGATCATTTTGCATCAGCGAACTCTGGAATGGGGTGAAAAAAAAGATCGCAATAAGACTACAACAAACTGAATGACAAAAATTTATTTATTATGGAGCAACTTCGAAAAGGATATCAAGAAACGATCCGAGAAGAAAGACGAGCACGATAGCAAAAGCGACAGAATAAGTTTGTTATTTCGAATGACAGCAAATGAGATTACGAATAGATAATTGAAATTCGTACAACATCATCAGTAATTTCAAAAATTCATTCTAAAGTCTAATAAATTTTACAAGTGCTCCTAAATTTCAAATGAATTATTTCAAAGAGATCAAGTATGACACAACTGCATTAGGCAGTTATGATAAATGATCATATTTCATCAAAACTAACCAAAATCAGGAAAGAAGAAATTGAAAATATGTATGATAGTAATCTAAATTCATAAAATTTGCCAGGAATCATAGATTGTTGCATGCATATAAATAATTATCTTAATTCACAATTTATTAAATTGGAATGATATATAGATGAGAAACTTACAGCAATATTATGTTAAAATCTGTAATAATTTACCCTTATTTGATGAATATTATAGTTTTGTTTGTTTGAAACATTTAGAAAGGTGTATTTTTTCTAATCAATGAATTATTTCATATTAAATTTTATGTAAAATGCAACAAACAAATATCAATTTATCATGAAAAAATGAAAAAAAATGAAATTATCATGATAAGTTGTATTTTCCTTAATATTTTGAATTTAACTTTATTAATTATGCAAAAAGATAGAAAATTCGAAGTAGTTCACACACTTGCTTCATTTTATGTTATCTTATATCTTCTCTCTCTCTTTCTTTCTGCAACAAATTTCTTCATTTGAATAGATTTTATGCTGTAAACTAATTCTATTATAATACAAAATGATTTAATGGCAGTGTGAGAGGAAGAGGGGTTGTGATTATAGCTATTATTTCACTATAAATTATTAATATTATCGAGATCATCTAATTCGTTTGCAAGCTGCTCAATCACATGCGAATCATGCAAGCATGCATGCATGCATCGGTATATATGTGTATATATTTTTTATATATATTTATAGATTTTAATAGATTTAATTAAACATTAACAAATGTTTATGATCATAAAATGAGTGAGTCAAGCAATATTGAAAAAATTTTTTTCAGTAACAACTTTTTCAAATTACATATTTGAGATTCATAATGAATCGACAATATTGGAAAATATTTTATAACTTTTTCAACAATCTTCTCTAAAATCAACCATTTCATCAAATCAATCACTTCATTAAAATACCAATCACTTCATCAAAATAATCAATTATTTCATCAAAATAATCACTTCATCAAAATAATGATCAGTTTGACTGCATTATGCAAAATGAAATAAGTAATCGTAAAATCATGCTTGTAGAAGAATTTATTTCATTGTTCATATTTATATATACGGAGAATCGGATATATTTATTCATAACTGTTGAAAAATCATCGAAAAATTGAAGTATTATATGTGAATGACGATCTTACGGCTAGAAGAGAATTTTTGAAGTACAAAATGAAAATGTTCTATTCAGCATTTTTGATGGTTAGCCAACTGAACTATTTTTGACGGTTGTTGTGAGATATGAGGGGAGTCATAGCTTGTCGAAATTGATAATGAACACTTTAAATGCATCAGAATTGAGCAGTGCAGAAAAATTCTAAAAAGTAGTCAGGTGGGGGAAGAATGCTTCTTATTCATTAATCCACCGAGAAATTGATCAGTTATTGCATACAACGTAACTTTTGTTTGCAGATTACATGGCATGTTTGACATTCATTGACATTATAAATCAATATAATAAATTGAATATTGATAAATTTAGTATTTTGGCATGCTTTCTTGCAATATTTATATTCGCATACTTCAATTTTTCGATGATTCATCAACAGTTATGAATAAATATATTCCGATTCTCCGTAATATAAATAACCTCTGAAGCAAAAAATACGGTAGCTGGCGCCAAAAGTAAGTTAATAATTCAGAATTACCTTCAAAGTCTGTGTTAGTTTATAAACTGTTAAAGTGAAATTAATCTGCAGTTTGAATAGAAATCAACTAAAAAAATTATATGAGATACCAAAGATGCACTCGCCAACAGCTCAGTTTGCCGCCTATTTTAAGAAAGAACGAAAATCTAAAACAATTATTGGCTGAATTAATTGCTTTAAGTAAGCCTTTTCTTGGACGAATAAGTTTTTTCCCTCAATTGGAATTGTTGCGCATTATTCATATATGGCTTAAACGAATCTATTGGCAAGTAGATACAAAAACTTTTTAAATAGCTTTGTCACCAGCATATACGAATGCAGTTGCGAATGGTTAGACACTATAGATGCCTTTTTGAGAATTAAATATTTATTGAACGGAGGCACGAGATTACTACTTTAATAATTTATTTAGTTCAATTATTTACAGTATGGAAGTAAGAAGAATTCCGGCGCAACATCTATGCTGTTATTAATTATATTTATATTAATTCCAGTATTTCTGATTATTTAACTTTTTGCTTTACATCCTAATTTTTCGGCACGGTTGATTGATAATGACAGTGCTGGAGGTAAGATATCTTAAAAAATGGACGCATTTTTTTAAGGTGGCAATAAATTATAATACCGTTAGATTGGTCTTAATAAGTTGTTGCAGCTAAGGATTGCATTTAATATAGAAACTTGTTACGAAATTTGAAATTACTTGTAGAAAGTCTTCTCATATATTTTCTTGATTCATCGCCAGATTTCAATATATATTTTAGATTTCAGAAAATAGATTTCAATACATATTTTAATTTCAGAAACGCCCATGACACTATTCGCATTTCTTTTATTTGTAATTTTGTTTGGCGGAATTCATTCCCAGGAAAGTTGCAATATTACGAAAATGAATATATTCTTATGTTAACAACTAACTCCAGGTTCGTTGTTATTGATCTCATCATTTTTAATACATATTGTTTATATTATTTACTGTGTTTAAAATATCTGATATAGATACATATCACAATTTATATTAGTTTACATTTGCTAACAATATTTCAGAATAGATTGAAATAATGATACTGGAATATAAATTAAAATCTTCTAATTATTAAAAATCCAATCTGTTCTAGTTAACTATATTTTATAAGATATTTTGTATAATAAATGAATATGATATATTTAAATTGTAAAAAATATGTAGTTGTAATGATCTGTAAAATTGATGTATAGTTGTAATAGTTGTAATACTAGTAATATATAATGATCTGTAAAAATAATGATCATGCTATTTGACATCATTATTGATACAGCAATTTATTAGCATTTCATTAGTTTTCCCGAAGTGTGTTAATCCAAAAACGAATGAATTTTTAATATTGGCGAATAACAATCGAATCAGTGCAATTTCTATCATACAGTAAAATCTGGCATATTTACATGCCAATGTAGTATTTCAATCCCTCCATGTCCATTTATTATAACATATGATAAATCATGTATGGATAAGAAGATACGTAATGCATTTTCACAACAATCTTTTGGTAATACATAAGAAACCCTGACGTGGAATACAGATTTTCACTGTATATAAAAAGAAAGAAGAATTTTACGATTTCTTCTGCAATTGTATGATTGTAGCGATGGCTCCTTATCAACTTGCGACATCAATGCTTCTACCAGATGTCCTCCACTATCACCCGTTGATGAAGAAGATGCGAAAATATCAGCCATATATATTCCACCTACAATATATATTTATCTTATTGCTGTCATCTGACAAGTTGTGTAACCCTTATCCCTTTCCCTTCCTCTCTTCACTCCCTACTCCCACCCCCTCCCCTCCCAATAAGAGAAAAATTAAATAGAAGGCAGCAGATTGAGTGACATAAACCAAGCTGGTCTTTTATCATTATAAATCTAGAAGATATATATCATAGATTCCAATCACAATCACAGAAAGAGATTTATAAGCCTCAAATCACCAAATCTTTGTTAATTCCTCCTGCCTTGGCTTAATGGACTGACAGTATTTCGCGGCTTTTTGTACATTAATAGTGGATTGTTTGTCTAAAAGTTGTCAAAATACATAATATCCATGGGCAGAGTAATCTGTCTAGTAAAATTGTCGAAATACATAATACTCATGAGCAGGGCAGGGTAATATTACTACTCATGAGATAATTTAGATTTGATATTTTATCAGTTCAAATCATATATTCCAGGTCATTTTTTCATTCAATCAAACAATCATTCATCTATAAATAGGAACATCTACGTTGAATTATTTTTTCAAGAAAGCAATTTGGGAGAAGAAACATTCCGGATCGGCAGTTGTAATGGCGTATTTCGGTGAGCTAACACTTACCGCAGTTTGATTTTTTATCATTGTATTTGATTATTCATTTTTTAGTGTATTTTATCGGTCATCCTCCTAACTAAGATATTTTCTGTTCCTTTGTTGATTTTTGAATGTTTTTAAACAAGGGAATTCATTTTTCCGACACCATCAATTATTTGGCTACAATATTTCTTGTCGGTCATCCTCCTAACTATTGTTTTCCCTTTATATAATAGAGAAAAATCCAAAATGAAGAATCATTTTGCAGGAATATAATTCATTCTATTAATTCATTCTATTACTTAAAGTTAAAGCTTCTAAGAAAAAAAAAATTTTGGATTTGTTTGAAATTCTTGGAAATTCTAACATTGGTGCAGAAAGTAAAAAATACGAAGAAACAAATTTGATCAGTGTCTGGAGATATCAAATTTGTTAAAATTTATATTTTATTGCTTCGATAAGCAAGGCAAGTATAAAGCAAGTATGATGAAAGAACAAAGCAAAATTTTGCCGATCGGTTTACTGAAATGCTCGAGGATATCTGGAAATATTAATTGTTATTATTTGTATACAGTTTCGAATCTAGTGTAAGTTTAGAATCTATCTTGACCTTCTGATGTCTTTTTTTTCGGCTTTATTAACGTTGACGAACTTCTCCTGAATAAATTTTTGAGAAGATGGATATTAAAATTGTTTTCCAGTACTTTTCATTCTATTATTTCATATTTTTGTAATATTCTAACCGGAAGATGTACTGAATGGAGTTATTCAGTCACTGTAGTCATGCTAAAAGATTTTATCCTCTATCTTTTTTTATCCTCTATGCGCATAATGCTTAATGAAAACAAATTAATGCGATATAAATCACAAAGTGAAAGATTACTTCACTTTTCTTTTAAGACAAGTATATTTTCTAGTATATTATCCTGAACTTTTTGAAATCCAGGAACTTGTTACGGTCGATTCCAGACTCTTAAGTTTTTTATTCTATACAATTTTTCTTTCTTACCGATGTATAAGTTATGATTTCTAAAACTGTGATATAATTTTGTTCAATTCACTGTTTATTTCAGTATGAAACAGATCTAAAATATGGTGATGAATTAAATATATAAATCATGGATACAAAACGAACATAAAAATAATAAAAGAAAAAAAGAATTGATAGCAATAGTTAATGATGATGTATAATAAAGCGATGAAAATATTCGGACTAGAAAATACTGATATAATAAATTATTAATCTACTACAATTTGCTGAATTTTTTTATCCTCTATCTCTATCCTACCTTACACAGACATTTAGTTTTCTATTCTCTGTCATACCTTACAGAAACATTTGTTACAGCATACTTTAACTTTTACAAGGAGATTTATTGTCGGCTTCTCTCGATTATGCATGAACTCAAATGAAAAGGAAAGTGATACTGTATAAAAGGGGAAAGGAAAGGAATAAAAGGGAAGTGATACTGTATAAAAAGAAAGGAAAATTTTCAAATATCTTTGAAATAAATAAAAAAATTTAAGCTGATAGTGGAATATCAGTCAGTGAATGGATGACAAATATTATTTTTTATACAGATATCATTATTTAATTGTACATAATGATCGTTGAGTCTTGGATGATATGTTCTATGGAATTTCATCGTCATCATTTATCAGGCTCACATCTTTGCCACATCCTGGACAGTCGGCATAGCATGATGCGTCCAGTAACTCCCTGTACGCCTTACTATTACGCCACAAATGATACTCACAATCGCGCCATCGATTCCATGTACCTATCACGCGAAACTGGGGTAGTCGACGCAGCAAAGCTTTCAGGACAACTGAAAATAATGTTTTTCCAGCTCTAATACAACCACGCACTAATAATAAAAATAATGAATGCATGGGTATTTAAAATATATATAGATTTCTTCTTGTGGAGAAAACTTCAAAAAAAAAAAAAGAAATTTTGTATCATCAAATGACAAGTATTTAAATGTGAAGATGACAATTTTACAAAAAAATAACTATTTCATTGTTGATACTCATTCACAATTCTTGCAACTAAAATGTTTCTTACATTGAATATTAAAAAAAGACAAAAACTCACTATCGTTCTGATGATCTCTATTACCACCCAAAATGACGGCTTCGATATGAGGAATAGCTTCACGATTAGCTAATAATTCATAGGCTTGCTTCGTAACTGGACCTGTATGACATACTGCAATCTTGGTCAACATTCGGAACTCTAACAAAGCTTTCATTATACCGTCCGATGTTACTGATCGCAAATCACGTACATATAATGTATCTAATCGACGACAACGCTATAAACTTCGTTATTTTATTTGTTTAATATGTTTAATATGTGTTTAATTTGTTTAATATGTTTAATATTTAATATGTAAAACAATCAAAAAATCTTATTTTTGGCCCAAAAAATATTTTAGTGTAGTGTTCTAAACATGAAATTTAATTCGATCACATATAAAAAAAGAATTGTTTTATCAATTAAAAAGAATTTAACTATATTACATTATATATCATCATGAATTTGACTGTGTTACGTTATATTATCATGAATTTAATATATGAATAATATATATAATAATTTGCATTACATCATATATCATTATGAATTTAATATATCCATAATATATATTATTATATTATGTATTACATTATATATCATCATGAATTTGACTATATTAGGTTATATTATTATGGATTGGAGGAATTATAAATACCTGAGCAATGAGGCTAAAATGATCGTCTTGTAATTGATGGACATGATGGAGCGTAAAAGTGTTCAAATTAGCAGGCAGTGACTCGCAAAAAGCTTTTAATTCATCAATTCGGATATTTCTTAGTAAATTGATTACCGAAAATTCAGTAATCTGTGATAATTGAGAAATAGATCGTAACATAAGCTTCCAAAGATCCATACAGCCGTAGTTGATCGGGAAGCCGAATAAGCGTAGAACTCTTAGATGCAACATATAAGGTAGACCTGGAAATATATGTAAAATTAACTATGAGTGAAATGTGACTTTTGTTCCTTTTTATTTTTCCTTGAGAGATGAAAAAAAAGAACTTCGCCCAGCTCCGAAACAATTTTATATAGGTGGAATGCATAGATAACTCAAATTTTGCATTTTTCATCAAAATTTTTTCATTTGTTATAATAAGGAGATTGATAATCTAATAAATACTACTATAGTTAAATAAAATTATTCATCCAGAATTTTTGAACAAAACTGCTTTGCTATTATGTGGGTTTATTGCAAACCAATTAACCAATATTCATAATAAATTTGCTAGGAACAAAGAAGAATAGAAGATGAATTACCAGCAAAAAATTGGTCATAAGTTTGCTTATTCTTTCGCAATGGTCCTAAATCCAATTCCACTGTAGTTATTTGCTGAAACTCGGGTAATAAAGAGACGACATTCACAAGTACTCGGAAACCAGGTTGGCAAATAAAACGCGAAAAACATGCACAAATATGCAATTTGCTAGTCAATTCAGAAACTTTCTGAAAAATAAATATTTCGTTTCCGAGTGAAGAATTATTTTTCTTTATGTTCAATTAGATTCTTGACATATATATACATTTTTTAATACGTATTATATTAATAAATAAAAGCCTTAAATAATTGGCGAACCTACCTTAAATAATTGGCGAGCCTGATCCAAAGTTCGAAATGTCCGATGGTCGATAGCTATGTAAAGGATGCCAAGCTTGGTAGGAAGAGTACGAAGTCGTTCTGCTATGTTTATAATTGTTTTCCCGCTACAGTCTGAGAGATATAATTTTTCCACGTTTCCAGAAATTATCGACTAAAATAATTAGGCTCATTGTCATTCAAGTAAATGCTTGAATATACCTTTGCACTATAATTCTATTTAATTAAACATATGTTATGGGATGTCAATTGATTTAATACTAATTTTCAACTGAAAACGATGCATCTATCTAAAAATATAGAGAAACAAAATCACCACAAAATTGTCGATATCCTCGGCATGATCGAACCAGAGATTATGGAAACAAAGCCTCGAAATTCGGTTGGTAAGGACACATTTGTTATTGCTCCCTAAAAATAAAAATCTAGTACGCAAAAATCAAATCAATGAATCCGATATAGAAACTTTAAAAAGAACTTACAGTATTCGATTACCGAGGACATCAGACAAAGATTACGAAGGACCAAGGAATCTACATTTTTTAGTTGATCTAACTCATCACACAAATCCTGACTCAATACAAGCTGCAAATAGTACATGAATACTAAACAACATCAGTATTATTTATAAATATTTCTCTATGAGTAGCAAATTGCTGAATTTTAGTTATAAGTTTAAAAATTAAATATTACTAAACAAGAATCGTTTTAAAATAAATAAATGTTAAAATAAATAAATGCATCTTTTGTAGTACAGTAATTCTTTATTTAAAAATATCATTATCGCGAGTTTTGCTTATTTGATTTTACTCCAATGCAAAATAACTTTTTTTTGCTTTATTAAATATTCTATCCTTCATTAATATTCTTATGCCTCATTTTTCTCTTCCCTAACGAATTTCTATCGATAACTCTTAAAAGGTATATGTTATTTTCTTTCCAGACTCTTGAAAATAATTTCGTAGTATCTTTCAAGTTTATGCAATATTATAAACAAGTACTATACAATATTAATAAAGGTAAATCACTAAAACTGAAAATTCATTATCGATTAATTCAAGAAACTATTCCGTTATCTAAATTCTACTTCACTATCCTTTCGATTGTTTTTCATTAAAAGATTTAAGTAAGAAGTATTATGAAAACTCATTTTGTAACTTGACACTGTAAAGAAAAGTACAGCCAATAATAATCAATAAAAATTAAATTTTTTAATAACAGCAGTCATAGAAAAAGCAAATACTGTTTATATTCATACTTGATGATCTGGAATGTAGCCTAATCGACGCTCGAAATCTGAAATGCCACCAATGTGCAGTCGACGAATTTGTCGTGAGAAACGTTTGATAATATTTCGCATTTTAAGGATGCAAATGTTGGACTGAGAAACTGAATTGTTCGCACAAGCACGCCGAACATTGGATGTTAATGCCATAACTTTGAAATTGTTGCCCGCAACACTTATATTCATCACCGGTTCAACTTTCTAAAAAATTAGTAATCAAGAACGTTCTCTTTTTAAATTTATAGAAATTAGAAAAAATAAGAAATTACAGCAACAATGACTCTAAAAGTGGAACATGATCCAAGAAATCAGCGTTTTTCCTGTTAAGAACAAGAATATACTCCGTATAAGTTATATGCAGATAAATTTCCATAAAGTTTATGACATAACAAGAAAAAAATACCGTAAAATACATATCCAAAATGCTGTTATCATTATTATAGCTGATATAAGGGACACGTGAACTTAAATCGCTCATAATTATGCTGGAAAGTTCCAAATTTTGTCGATCCTTAACATCGTTCACGAAACTCACTATTTGGCGCATAATGACGTCATTAAAGTAAACCTGCTTTCCTACATCCCATTCATCTGTTGAAAGTATAATATTATTAATAAACCTACACATCAGATAAGATTATTATCCTGGACAATTACTGATTAACAAATATTATTTTTATATCACTAAATTAAATCTATTTTTGCCCACATCTCTCGTTTATTCACAAAACATAATGCCAACATCAATACTTGAGGTTATGAAAAGAAAAACATTAATAAAGTAAATGAAACATACCGTTATCGCTCAAGAAACTGCATCTATCCTTATCTTGTCCTATGTCTTTCTCTTTTTCAGTGGCTGCCATAATCAATCGCACGACTTTACAAAAATAAAGATTAAAAATATTATTATCAAATCCTGAAACTAAAAAGAGCACACCAATTGATCCCACACAAATTTAATCTACCATATAATCAGCCACAAACGCATAACCATCGAAAAACAATGATGTCTCAGCTGTTCAACATCTGTTTATCTTCTCGGAATATCCAATGTATATAAAATATGAATAGAGAAAGAAGCAAGACAATAATCTGATCTCATGACTAGCACAGCATATATTATTATTGTATGGAACAAATGATGATGCCAACTGTGGTAAGACTGGAAACATAATCAAATGTATAATATAGATATTCCATGGAGAGAAAAATAAATGAAAAGAAACGACAAAATAAAGTATTTTAGAAAGAATAAAGAATAATGAAAGAGACAAAGAGATGATTAAGTTACTGTGAATATTCTAAAATGATTGAACAACATAATCGGAATTGACTGGAGAATACAAATCCATATGGGAATATGTAGAAGCAAAAATAACTTGGATCTATTTCACCAAAGGATTAATTACTAATAAGGTAAATAAAAAAATGAATTATATGAAGAATTAACTATTACCCAATGTTTAGCCCAAATACAGCAATACTAAATACTATCCTAACTATCTCAGTATTTGTATACATCGATGAACACAATAACAACCCGCTAATGTAAAATCAATATTAATGTCACCTTCTATAATTTTGTTCCCGCTTTAATTTTGTTTAATGGAGTCTTCATTCACACGGAGTGAAAAATTTGTCATCCTATAAATTTGGAAATGATATATATTCATTGGAAAAGTGATATGATATGATTTGCAATGTGATATATATTATACGGTGAAATAGTTGAAGCCTAATAATTATTGATTTTTTAATCATCGAAGCCTAATAATTATTGATTTTTTAATCATCATTTATGATTTTCATTTTTGAAATGATTTCTTGGCAAAAACGCCTGCACAAATCTTTGATCAAGTTGTTTAAAATATCTTAAACTTTCTAAATCATCTGTAGTATGAAAAGTCTTTTTATCAAGGAAAGATTAATCAAAAATTTTGCAAGACAATGATAACTGAAGCAGAAATAAAAATCCCTCTAAGATGATATATCTCATCATTTCTCGAATTCGATTGTCATTCTAAAAAATGAGAAAAATTGTTCGCCTTCTTTTTCCTAAAAATTTCTCTTTCTTGATGTCTAATGGAGCAGGCTTGTAATGTAAAATATCGATTGTTAAATTGCCATATATTAATAAATTGAATAGAATTTAATTTTTAGTCATTGCTACTTGAAGAATGGCACAAGGATTTTTTAATTTTTTAATGAAAAAGTCAATTTTTCTTCAACGATAATAAGCTGAAACTTTTCTGTACTTCTTATTCTACCTTTCATTTGTTTAATCTATTTTTATCCATATTGTAAAGTTTTGGAAATAAAGATGTTGGATATATCGTAATATATTTTATGTTGCGAGGAATTTCTTAATCTCAGATATGATTAATCTATAATTAACTTAATCTTTGGGTACAAAGTTTATCTTTTTAGCAATTTCATATTATATGTCAACCTTGACAATATAACATGAAAATTCAAAATAACATTATTATATGCAACAAAAAATGTTTATAAATGGAATGATCGAATATGCTTATTAATTGCTACAGATTAATTACGTTACCTGAATTACCGGGATGTTAATTATTATTCAGCAGTCTTCTCCTCTTATCGATGATAATTATTAATTCAACTATTTCAAGCAGCTTGCTAGTCGAGTTTTCCAAAATTCATGAAAAATTTAGTTTAAGGATTATGGTGAAAAGGAGCTTCTATGGGTTAAAGAATCGAATCCAGAATTATAAATTCATGAGTTAACTTTTTCAGCTTTAGCTCAAGTTGAAATAATTTTTGAAATGTTTAAAGCTTAATTTAATTGCCGAAATAATATTTCTCATTTGTGAGTTAGATCTAATTTATTAATTCATGCCTTAGAATTGTTTTTTTACCATCTTTCATCTATTATTGGAATAAAATTTCCTTAAAATTAATCTGTGAATTGTTTTAGTATGCGCCAGAAACGATGCTTGAAATAAACTACAGGCCATAAAGATGATTGAAATTCTTTATATATAAAACTTGAAGAGAATATTATTCATTCATTGTATATTCTTTTCTATCCATTCGTAGAAGTGCATATATACTATGATATTTTAATCGTAATTTGTTTTAGAGTAACGCATAACTGCATTTCAACTTGAACAATTGTGGAACTGGTAATGTGTAATTACTAATCGGTAACAATTCTATGATATATTTGAGAATAAATGCAGATGAGTTTATAAGCATATAATTCTTTATAAATATATAATTCTGATTTATAAGCATAGAATTCTGATAAATAAAATAATTATTAAAAGTTAATTCAAGATAAATAGAATTGTAGGAAAATTTCCTTCTTTAAGTAAAATATGTTAAAAAAAACTTTTGTGGTCTTAAATCTGTATAATTAAACCTTCGAATATAAATGCATCAATAGTAGCGAATTTTATTTGGTAATAATACGTCGACCCAAAGTAAACGAAAGAATGCTCACCAACGCAAATGAAATATAAAAACTAAAATGAAGGATGGGAATGAGATGAGCAACCGAATAGTAACCAAATTGAATAATCGAATGAAATGAAAGCGAAATGATTATTGATGTTGCTTTTGAGTCAATCCAATTTTTATTTAAATCTTAATCTTTAATTATTCATTATTTTGTTCCATTTATTTTTTATCATTATAAAGACAAATAATCGATTACCAATTCAAATAAATTATTTATCTTATCGATAATATATAAATTCGCAGTTATTATCTTAATAATTCAAAAATTATTATTGAAAATTAAACAATATATTATCATGATTTGCACCTAATCTCAATTATTCACAGTCATGATTACTTATAGAAAAATTGAGCGTAATCTATAACTTTTAATGTTCGAACATTTGCAATAATTTATACATAATTTTTTACAATATAAAAGTGACCAATTATTTTATCATGATAACTTTAGATTTTCAAAATAGTTTTCACTATTTTCGATTCTCCCGATATTCTTGAGATCTACTGTTTCTAATTTCTTCGTGCCACTTTTTTTAAAAATAATTATGAAATTATTTAGCGTTTGCTAATAGTTTTTACTTTTTTTATTACATGTAAAATTATTTTCTTATATGTTTGTTTAAAAAAAATTTCTAATATTTATTAATGTTTTTGGTTATAAGCTTTATTTTCTCGAATTTATAAAATTTCAAATATTATCAGTTTAATAAATTTTATTACAATATTATTATAAGATAATAATAAGTATGATTAATAATGCATATGCATTTCATTAATATTTTTTAAATAAATAAGTTAAACATTTGTTGGTCCGAAAAATGTTATTTATTTAATTCTCGAACAATCAAATATTGTTAATTAATGAACGAGTAAAACAAAATTTAAAATCGTATTTTATTATTAGTCTATAATTTTTGAACCATTACATGAAGATATTTCTGATAGTCAAGAATGGTATAAAATGATTATGAATTAAAAAATTATTCTTCCTTTTTTTCCACAATAAACAACAAACTATGCACAATTTAAATTTCAACAAAGCACATTAATAACGTAACAATATGAAAACTCAGTACCATCTCTTAATATTATTCCCAACATCACTTTAACATTATCTCCGCAACTTAACTTGTGAGCACCTGTTTGACAATGATTTGAATGGTCAGCATCCTCTTCCTTTATGGATTAAAGATCTTGATACATTGATTATAAAGAATAAAGCCTTATTAGCTTGTGGGAAATGCAGTTTATAGACAAAGGATAAACCTTTAGTTTACATCTTATATTATATAGTTCATACGCATGTACGATATATATACATTCATGTGAAATCCAACACAAAGGAGTCATTGAATTGTCTATTTTTCTGGTTCCTCTCGCAGTTTCAGTGACATTCGTATTTTCTTTTATCGAGGAATATTTTCACTTTTGTTCTTTCTTTAGGTATCCAAACCTTTTACTTAAGTTTGATATCGTATGAGCCATATCTGCATGGAACATTTATTCATGCTGTCTGTATATTGTTGTATAATGATTTCGGTTATGCGATTATGTCTAGGAAGATATATAGGATGCATTGTTCATCCAATTCTGAATTTTCTAGATGACTTTTTGATTTCCATACTTTTTTTCACAGTATAGATTCCATTTAATTATTTCTTCTTCCGTTAGTTCTTCGATTGGCTTGTTTAATTAATACATCTACTGCTAGTTTGTAATCGTCATCGCTGAGTCGATTCTTTCCTGATGAAGTATTTAACCAAGGAATTCTTTGCTCGAATATTAAATTTAAAAATTTTAAAGCTCATGCTGTTGCTCTTATCAATATTGTCCATTTGCTGAATCTTGTAGCGTCGACTAGTTTAAAGGTCTTATTAATAGTAATATACGCAATGATCTTCAGCTCTTGTTCGCTTTCACTTTCATTGTTCGATAATATTGTATTCCAATGTGGCCAATATAACTGTTTCCTTGTTAATTAATCTGGTCCTTCCCACCATAGTTCAAACTCCATAAGTTGAAAAGAAGAGATTCCTCTTGTAGCTATATCTGCTGGATTAAATTCGCTTGGAATATAATGAAATAAAAACTTTGCTTCTCGTATGTCTTGAACTCGATTTTGAATGAATTTTGGTAATAGACGAGAATGGTTTTGTATCCAGTGCAATACACATTTAGAATCCTACCATAAGGTGACATTAATATTTTCTAGTTCCATCTGTTTAATAACAAATTGAGCAGCACATACTCCTATAAGCGCAGTTAATAACTTAATTTTCGAATAGTCATACCTTTTATAGGAGCAATTCGTGACTTAGCGAAGACCAATGAAGCTCCATTATTCTGAACAACTTATATTGAAGCAGCATATGCAACCGAGGATGCGTCTGAGGAAACATGAATTCTTGTGGATCTTGATGGGTCAATTGCGACACGTGGTATATCTTTCACATATATTGACCATGCAGCACACCAACAAGATCGGGAAGAGATATTGATCCCCGATATAATACATCGTTTAGACTTTTTTCCCCCTTCAGGTGCGATGATGCATCATAAACAATTCTAAGTCTGGTCTAGACTTACTTGGAATTATAACTACATAATGGGGAAGATAATAAATAATACCAATCTGGTCCATTTCTGGATAGACTTTCTCGATAATATTAGATGGTAACTGATCGCGAATTGTTTCATTGTATTTGAGAAGTAAATGTTCATTGTTCATTCAATTTGATTCTTGATTCTTTCTATGACCAAGTAACTTGGTATCTGCTATTATCTTTGGTGATATTTTCCTTGAATTTTTCTAAAATTACTCATCATCCTTTAGATTAGGTTGTCCTTGTATTCCTATAATTTCCAACATCCAGAATCGATCAACCTCTGGAATATCGATATTAATAGATGGAATGGTAGTTTGATCCATATTCTTAATGGAATTATATTTGGTTTATGTTAACATCTTGTTAAAGCCATTATCATGCTTCTTTATATATTCTGTTCCAGTAATCATTGGACCGACTATTGTATCGATTAAGGAGAATCCTGAATTTATAATTTGAGTTTTTTCTAACATGGTAAATTTAAAGAAGTGATCAACTCCGATAATTAGCTCGGGATATTTCTAGTTGCTAGTTTCTCTTCCAAGGAAACTGATTGAGATTTCTAGTATATCGCTTTGATTTATAGATATTGCCCTTAATTTGTTTGTCAAATAGTCAATTACAATAGCTGATAGGTATAATATCTGTTCTATAGTTTTTATTCCTATTCGCATTTGGCCGAAATGGATGATTGAGAGTTCTTATGACCAAATGTTGCAAACTTCACTTGCTCGTAGCCAATATCTTCTAAGTTTAATCTCTTAGTTTCTTCGTTAGTGCATGTTGCTTGAATATTACTATCGAATAATACTACGACTTTATTTGAACTTCTGAATTGATCTAAATTGATTACTTCAACTTCTTTACAAAAAAGTAAACCTTCTCTGTCATTTCGTTTTGAATAATTAATATTGAGTTGAATACTTTTGTCGAACTTGTTTCTTCTTTGCTTGATCCAACAGACTGTACTCAACTGTTATATTTAATATAATATAACGCGGTATTATGGCGACCTTCACATACGTTTTTCAATTAAATGTCGTATGTCCAGGTTGAAGACAATTTAGGCAAGAATTTGGCATTAATTATCCCAATGATTCTTATCACAAAAAAATGCAAGGCCTTTTACGTATCTCCTTCATATATGTTTACGGAGTGGTTACAATTACTGCCGAAGTTTCTTCCGAAAAATGTTGAGGATTAATCTTACTTTTCATGATTTTTTATTGCTTGCTTATGTCGAGAGACTGGCTTCTTGTAACTTCGTCATTTCTTTGAATCAGTTTCGCTAAAAATTGTCGTAATTTAGCTACTGACCTGTTCCTTGTCCTTTTGTTGATATACTTTGTCCAGAATCCAGTCGGGTAGTTTATTTTCAATGATAATTTCGATACTGGATTGTTCAAGATTTTCGTCCGCTGCTTCAAGTTGGCGAAGTATTCTTTCGACACTTTCGATTGCTACTTTCCATTCTCGGTTATCCTTCTTGATGGAATGTAATAACTCACTGTAGAGTTGTTTTTTTAATAATGTGTGATTGTCCAAATTTTCCAATAAGGATCTTTCGTATTACATCATAATTTTCTGGGATTATGTCGTAATCCCTGATGGCCAATAATGCATCTCCATTTAAACATGCGATTAAATAATACAATTTTTGAATAGTTGGTATATTTTGTAAATGGACTGCGACTTCGAAACTACTCCAGAATGCTCTCCACAATTTAGGATTTCCACTGAAGGTAGGCAGTGGTAGTCGAGGTAAATTAACTGTTGAATAATAATTATTTTGAAGTTGCTCCTAACTTCTCTACTTTCGCTTATTAGATGAAATCTTTCCATTTTGTAATAATAAATAAATTTTCCAATAACATTCCAGTTAATTAGCTATCCATTCCACCGAATTCATTTTGATCATTTTGCATCAGCGAACTCTGGAATGGGGTGAAAAAAAAGATCGCAATAAGACTACACAAACTGAATGACAAAAATTTATTTATTATGGAGCAACTTCGAAAAGGATATCAAGAAACGATCCGAGAAGAAAGACGAGCACGATAGCAAAAGCGACAGAATAAGTTTGTTATTTCGAATGACAGCAAATGAGATTACGAATAGATAATTGAAATTCGTACAACATCATCAGTAATTTCAAAAATTCATTCTAAAGTCTAATAAATTTTACAAGTGCTCCTAAATTTCAAATGAATTTTGATTTCAAAGAGATCAAGTATGACACAACTGACATTAGGCAGTTATGATAAATGATCATATTTCATCAAAACTAACCAAATCAGGAAAGAAGAAATTGAAAATATGTATGATAGTAATCTAAATTCATAGAATTTGCCAGGAATCATAGATTGTTGCATGCATATAAATAATTATCTTAATTCATAATTTATTAAATTGGAATGATATATAGATAAGAAACTTACAGCAGTATTATATTAATTCCTTCTTGATAGAATGTAATAACTCACTGTAGAGTTGTTTTTTTTAATAATGTGTGATTGTCCAAATTTTCCAATAAGGATCTTTCGTATTACATCATAATTTTCTGGGATTATGTCGTAATCCCTGATGGCCAATAATGCATCTCCATTTAAACATGCGATTAAATAATACAATTTTTGAATAGTTGGTATATTTTGTAAATGGACTGCGACTTCGAAACTACTCCAGAATGCTCTCCACAATTTAGGATTTCCACTGAAGGTAGGCAGCGGTAGTCGAGGTAAATTAACTGTTGAATAATAATTATTTTGAAGTTGCTCCTAACTTCTCTACTTTCGCTTATTAGATTTAAAATGCCTATTTTATCCTCAACCATTTGGGAGTATTTGTCTTCCTCTTGTTGTTTCTTCAGTGCTAGTGCTTGTTGAATAAACTGGATCCAATTGATATTAATAGTTTCGAATCTTAATATGCAGCTTGAGACGCATTATTTTTTCTTCAATGATTCTTTTTCGAGCCTCGTGCTGTTGACGAGTCTTTGTTCTGGTCAGCATCTTGTCCAGCAGCATTAGATTCATTGCTTTGACTTCGTCGAGAAGAACTTCCAATTTTTCTTTTGCCGGTCGTGCGCTTAGAATTATAATTGCAGACATATTCCGACTCGTGGCACTATAAATTTTTGTGGAGAGAGAGGATGATCGAAGAATTTTATTTTAGTAAACATAGCAGGAATCAAAAAGAAGTCGCACGTATGTTCACTCAGTCAATTAAAGGGAGAGAAATTTTTATTATAATGAAAATTTGCATCTTAATCACGGGTATATATATACAAATTTGGTTAGCTCAATAAATACATTCAAAAGATGTGATTTACATTTAAAATTTGAACAAGTTGTCACGAATTTCAGCGCGGAAATCTTAATCATTATTCATTATTTCGCCTATACACTGCAAATAACATTTATTTCCTATTCTTCCTTTGTTAGCTCACTTCACATCTGCGTCTAGATATGCATCGTACCAACATGTGCTAATCTTCTATTGTTACAATGCTTATACTGTAATTTTTTCTTTCTCAGCATGTAAATTAGCAGTTGTTTAAATGCTTAATGTAAACCACTCCTACTTCCTAATACATATAAACCCGATTGTATGGAAGGACGAACACTGTTATCAAAACGCCTTTTGTTACAGTTTTTCCCAATACGAGTGCTCTTTCTTGCATCACGCAGATAAGCTTGCTATTCCTCTAATAAATATCGCTTATACTTGTATTTGTTTTGATACTTCATTCGGTGATACCGGATTCTAATAAATCTTCAACAGATTCACAATACGATTCAATACCTTTCAGAAGTATACGTAAGTCAATTGATCAAAATTTTTTACCTAACCCTTTTTTTTGATCCACAAATAATTAGAAATGACAAAAATCTCGATAAAAATTTTTGGCGCCCGAGGTGAGGTGCTTCTAGAAATATGACCTCGACATAATCGGACTCATTAAACCTGTGAAGGAAAGATTAGAAGTTCTCCTTTTCGAAGTAAAGAATCTAAACGTCGAACTTCTGAAACCAACTTTAGCAACGAATGAACGACTCCAAATGTATGAAATAAAAGAACGATTTCTGAAGGAGAAGATCCTGCGATTATTGATGTGTATTCAATCTATTGAATCAGCAAATGACAAATAGATTGAATATACACAAAAGGCCGTAACGATAAAAAGAACGGAGGAAGAGGAAAAATATAAAGAACTCAAAGAAGGAAAAAATGGAATTTTCAAGCTGATACATGAGGCAAATGAAGCGATCATCACGCTAACCATCTGTAAAAAGGAATCGATTTCGAGATGCAAAAAATAACACAAAATGCAAGACCTTGCCAGGAATTATCAAAAGAAGTATCGATGCAAACTCCACCAATTTCCCATGCTAGCGTCAATATCCCTCAGTTATATTTACCCATATTCAATGGCGATTCACGACTGTAGAGAGAATTCTGGACTAGCTTTAATGCATTCATAAACCATCCCAAGAGTGCAGAAACTCAATTATTTAATTTCTTGTTTAAAGAGTATAGCATTACAAGCTATAAGGGGCTAGTTGTAAGGGACATAGCTCCAGAAAATTGCGAAGTTATTCGAAAACTATTGGCGGAAAAATATGGACTATCAAATTATTATACAACAAATTACAAAAGCGAAACGAAAAAGAATGAATTAAAGTTGTTGAAAAAATGGAAAGGATCTTCTGACAACTAGAGACATTAGGAGAAAACCTAGAACATTCTAGTATGGAAACCGCAATAGAAAGTCGATGGATGCTTGACAAGGTATTCCATCAAAAAATAATCGATGGATGATCCATGGTCAATATTGAAACTAAGAAAGTTTCTGACAAATCTAATCAACATCAATTAACGAGTAAAACTCAATGTTCATTTTCTTATGTGGATAAGAAAAGACATCTAAGCAGAGTCCAAAAAACTCCTCAGCATTAGCAACAATCCAAAATGAAGTGAGGATGTCTTATCCAATAAAAATGAAAGGCGAAATAAAACAGATGAAACCATGAATCTTTTGCAATCAGAATCACTGGGATAGTGAATGCAAAATATATCCCACATTGAAGGCACGGATGAAATGCCTCAAAGAAAAGAGAGATGCATTATTTGCCTGAAGAAACATCAAGGAGAAGAATGCAAAAGAAAGGTAAAATGTTTCTATTGTAAAGCTGCTCATAATAACGCACTATGTATCAACACATTCAAATAAGATTTCACATCTTGATAAGATGAACGAAGAAGTCAACAAAAGAGAATATTGTTCGACCAAACACGAGCTGACAATTCAAATGAATGCAGTAACCAAACCAAGAGATAAGGTAATTTTGTTATTATGCAAGGAAATTACTGTATTTAACCCATTGTTCCCAAAACGAATGGAAAAAACTCTAGCCTATTTGGTGTCATTCTCAATTATCCTTTGTGTCAAGGGAATTAGTCCAACGATTCAATTTGACAGAAATAAATAAACAAGAGTTAAATTAGCTCCTTTCGGTATTTGAAACCCTAAATCATATACATCCACTCAAATGCAACTCAGTATATGAATTAATAAAAATGAGATTATCAAAGTAAGAGCTAATTTAATCGAATATTTGACCAATGAATTACATGTTGTTAAAATTCGAAAGGTCAATCAAAATATGAATCTAAAAAACTATTGGAGACGACCCGATATCATAATTGGTGTAAATCATTTCTCCAAATGGTGGAATTGGATTAAATCGAGAAACTAAACTCCGGATTCTTATACTTCAAACAAAGGTTGGATCAATGATCTCAGGAACTGGCAACATAAATCAACTTTGTCAAACAAAAACGGTTCATACCTCAAATACAATTTGTGTATCTACCTTAATCACAGGATCAGAAGTAGATAGTTTTTAGAAACTGGAAACCAGGGATACGAGAAGAATCTAGTGCCAATATGATGATAAAGCATTAAAACAATTTAAGAAATCCATCATAAAATACAACTGTAGATATCAAATGAAATGGCCATGGAAAGAATCAAAGGATAGATTAACAATTATGGATTATGCTTCGGACGTTTAAAAATTTAATCAAACGATTACAACAGGAATCACTTCTCAATCGCATACGACAATATAATTCAAGAACAAAAACAATTGGACATAATTGAAAATGCTTACTTCAAGATAACGGTGATAATATTGTGAACTATTTACCACATCATAGCATATTAACATCTAATAAAAATACAACAAAGTTGTTTATGACGCTTTGGCATATCTTTAAGGAAAGAAGATCTAACTGATGTACTGTACCGAGGGTCCAATAATGCTATCCGATTTAGTCGGAATATTTTTACGATTCAAGATGATGGAAATAGTAATAGTCGCCGATATTGAAAAAGCATTTTTACAGATAGAATTATATCCTGAGAATAGATATTCTACTAGATTCCTTTGGTTAGATGATATAACCAAAGACCCCTCGATAGATAACTTGAAATGTTATCGATTTAGAAGAATTTCTTTCGGGGTTTTTTACATCATTTTTTTTACTCTCAGCCACACTAAACTATCATCTGAAAACGTACAGTACCAAGATAGCTTCTAAAATAAGAAAGAACATGTATGTAGACAACATAATATTATCAGCCAATGGAACCGAAGAAGCTTTACTGAAGTATAATGAAACGAAAATTCTTTAAGGAAGCCGCTATGAATATAAGAGAATTTCTCTCTAATGACGAAAAATTCAATAAGCGAATAGCCGAACAAGATAAACCAAAAACAATCAAGAACAATTTTCTTGGCATCAACTGGATTCATGATTTAGATATCATTTGTATTACATTAAAATCGTGGGCCGAAAAACTATACTAAAAGAACTATACTGCAATTTGTTGCCTCGCAATACGACCCATTAGGCCTTATAATTCCATTGATGATTCCATTTAAATTATTCCTTCAGTACTTATGGAAACAAGATAGATCTTGAGATTAAATTTTAACTCAAGAAGACGAACAGCAATGGCACCAAATGATAAGAAACTGGCAAAATCAAGGTAATCAATATTCCACGATTCTAATAAAACCAAGAAAACAACTGGAAATACATGTTTTCACTGACGCATCTAGTGTAATATATACAACAATTAGTTTATGCGCTCAATATCGAGAAGCCAGGAGAATAATCAACTTCATTCTTAATACATACCAAATCGTGAATCGCTCCGATCAAAGGTATATCGATACTAAACTTGAGCTATTATCAGTATTAATTGAAGTACGAGCTGCACAATTCATATTAAAACAATTGGAATTAAAGGAGATACCAGTAACTCTATGGTCGGATTCGCAATGCGCTCTATTCTGGTTTAAAAATTTAAAATCGAGTAGAAGAAATTCAAAAGGCAGATTTCACTTTTCGATATACACAAAGCGGACAAAATCCCGCGGACATAGCGACCAGAGGAACATCACCAATAAAACTTCGAAAAAGCAAATCATGGTGGAACGGACTAGAATGGCTCACCAAGGCTAAAGACAAATGGTCATAATGGAAACTCGAATATATTAGTGATGATGAATTTAGCAGAGTCATTACAGCAACAGTTACGAAATCAAAACGAATTATTAAACCGAAACATTTTCAATTAATAGAAGCAAGTCGTTATAGCAAATGGACTCGATTACTGAAGGTAGCTCTGTGGGTTCTGAAATTCCTTAAACTAAGCCTCAAGGAAAAATTAAACTGGTCACAACCAATGTCTACCGAAGATCTTATAACCAAAACTAACTGCGACATAACAGAATGGGTACTAATCAAGCAAGCATAATTCGATGGAGTAAATGAACAACAAATAAATAGTTGGAATTTATATGTAAATGAAAGAGATGATTTATGTCGAGTAAGAAGTGGGCTAGAAAACGCAGAGTATCTTGGATGTAATTTTCCTATTTATCTCTACCAAGATATAACCATATTACTAAACTTATTGTTAAACACAAACATGGAGAACTATACCATGCGGGAATTAGTCATATATTATCCGAATTACGACAAATATTCTGGATACCAAAAGGCAGATCCATAGCAAAACGGACTATAAATGAAAATACATGGCTTATAGACGATAGAAAGCCAAACCCTTTAAATGCCAAATTTACTAGAAACCCGTGTCAAAAAAATCAAGAGTTTTTGAACAAATAGGCCTCGATTATTTGGGACCACTTTCAGTCAAAATCGAACAAGGAAACAGGAAAAGATGGATAGCGCTTTTTACCTGCTTTACTACAAGAGCAGTACATTTAGAACTTGTCGAAAACCTTCAGCAGAGATATTCATGCATGTGTTCCGCAGATTTATATCACGGCGAGGATACCCTAGACTGTTCTAAGTGATAACGCAAACCAATTTCAATTGATATTTAAAATTCTATGGATCAAGCTAAACATTTTCTGGCCTCAAAAAGGAATGCTATGGAAAAATATTATACCAAAACACCATAGAGTGGAGACATTTACGAAATAATGATAGGATTGAAAGGGAGCTCTTAGAAAAACGATATGTAGAAAGCTTTTATGGGAAAGAGAATTAATAACATTAATAATAGAAATTGAAAGTATATTCAATGCTCTAACCTATCTAAATTTTAATGATTACAAAATTATAAGATCTATTAACTTTATTTTCATCTAATGTTTCTCTAAAAATACCAATGAAGGAAATAGTGCGGATGATGAATTCAATCTCTATTTACCCGATACCAAACAAAAATTAGTTAAATATTGATTTGATACCATTAAAGTACTGGAAAATATTTTGGGAAAATTGAAGAATGAGTATCTCAATAGTCTTAGAGAACGTACACAAAGAAAGATAGCATCTCCCAAAAGAGTGGAAAATAGAACTCCACGCATTGGTGAAGTAGTATTATTAAATGAGATTGGAATATCCAAAGGTATGTGGAAATTAGTAAGAATTCTTAAACTTAATGTCAGAAAAGGCGGAAATGTTAGGAGTGTAATGCTATAAACTCCTAATGGAAGAATTCAGAATCGACCAATCAATTTACTTTACCCTTTAGAGGTAAATGAAGAAGAGGGCCATGAAATCCGAATGATTTCTACAGAAGATAAATCAAAGGAAGAACCAATCGCACTTTGAACAGGAGGGTCACAAAGGAAAAGGGAATCAGATCAGACAGATATTACAACCAAAAATTTGTTCCTAATAACTGCTATTCTTTCAATATTTCGTCCAATTACTTCAACTGGAGATTGTAAATGGATTTCTCGTATTCCGTTTAATTTTCCACAGAAGTGGAATTATGATGAACAATTCACGGCAAATTCCACATTAAATGAGATAACAATATACACTAACGTAAGAATACCAGCATTCAAATGCAGCAATATTCCTCGGACTGTATGTACTAAAGCATTCTTACGAATTTCCTTATCCGTGGAATCAGATTATGCTACTATTTCATCAACTATCCCATACTTTTGCAAAGCACTTAATAAATAAAGGCTTAGTGAAAGCAATCTCAAACAGGTATATCAGTAATCGTTTAATTTAATTTTTCTTTACTTTATTGCTAATCACTTTTTGAATCATGTATTGATAATAAGAAAAAAAAGATTTAGGAAACAAGTAAATTAACATTTTTCAATAATAAAAGTAAATTTAAATTTAACACAATAATTTAGCATTTAATCAACTCGCATATTTTTAATGATTAGGCATAAACAATTTTAAATTAGCTTTTTTAAGAAAAAATATTTTTGATTAAATAATTATTCAAAATTTTTATAATTAATTATGTAAAGTTTATTTCAGTTTGAAACTTTCTACATCATTAAATAATAATAGTTGATTGGAATGATTTCCAGTTTATTTTATAAAATTAATTATTTTCCATTTATCGATCTATTTGTTCTAAGATTGCACAGCTTATCATATTACGTGGCATAAAAGTGAGAAATAATAGTGAATACTAGAGATAATAATAAGGTTTTCGATTTGATCAAAAATATATTGATACTCGAACTTATTTTAGTGCTGCTACTACTATAATTATTGCAATTCCTAGAGCTGTTAAGATTTTTAATTGGTTAGGTACTTTTTTGGTTCTAATCAAAAATTCAACCTCTTTGATGTTGAACTTATAGTTTTATTTTTCTTTTACTGTTAGTGGTTTAAGTGGTATTACTTTAAGTTCTGCTAGTTTAGATATTATTTTACATGATACTTATTATGTTGTGGATCATTTTCATTATACTTTGAATTTAGGTGCTGTTTATGGTATTTTTCTAGTTTTTGTTTATGATTACCTTATATCAATAATATATCAGCGTTTATTAACTATTATTAATAATTTTTTTATTAGTTCATTTTAACTTTTTTGGTTTGCTTTCGTATTTATTTTCATTTTCGATTAAAAGTATTGTTTAATTAAAAATTTTTTTTGTTAAAACTTCGTTCAACTTTTCGTTTCGTAATGTTAAAATACGCAAAATATAAAAATTAATTTATGATAAAGATAAAATTGGTTATTTAAAAAATAATGATTAGAATTATCTTTTTTTCTCGAATGAGATATTTTCTTATGCTAGAAATTCACGATGCTATATTGAAAAATACCATCATCAGTATTATGTGATAAGAAAGACAGGAGTGAAGGAATGCAATAAATGATATTATAGTGCGGGGAGGATAAAAAAAAACGAATGACAAAGAGTACAAAAATGGTTTAAATTGAAAATATATGGAAAGTAAGGAAAGTTTTTGAAATATTTTTTGGAGCAATTATTTATCATATTTTAAAATTATTTTTCTTTGGGTGATTGATTAATAATTAATGCCGAATAATTTGTTATATACTTTTTATAGTTTTCATTTTCAATATTAAACAATTATTTCATATTATCAATTATTAATCAATCAATTATTTTATTAATATCAATTAATTTCATTAATATCAATTTTTTATGAATATTTTTTCGCATTTTAAATAAATTATTTTAAAAAATTTTATCTTAAAAATTTGTAATAATCATTTAATTGTTGCAGTAATTAATTAATTATTAATTAATCGATGTCGGGATTCTTTCATATTTTTTAATTGTTATGAAAATTTTTCGCTCAAAAGAATCACAGCAATATTTATATTAATATATTTTATGTTGCAATTATTAAATGATTATTAATTAATTAATATCGGAATTTTTTTCCGTCATTTTTAAATTATTTTAGAAGATTTTTTCTTAATTATAATAATTTTGTACTACAATTTATTAACTAATTGTTAATTTAATAATATCAAAATTCTTCTCACTTTTAATTTAATTTATTGAATATTTTCTTTTAAATTTGTAACAATTTGGCATTGTGGTTATTAATTAATTACTAATTCATGGTGGAAATAATAATTAATTAATTAATATTTTTTAATTATTTCCAAAAATTTTCACTTAAACATTATAACAATCATTTTATATTTATATCAATTTGATTAATTAAAATTAAGAATTTTTTATATTTTTTCCAATAATTTTCAAAATTTTATAATTGGAATTATTTAATATTTTATTTTATATTATGCAGATGATGAATTAAAATTAATTGAATGATATCACAATTTTGATAATAGACATTTTTACTTCATCATTTCTATGTATTTATTAGTAAGAATATGAATTGGAACAAATTAAAAATTGATTTTAATTCTCAGTAGAAAAAATTTTTCTCTTTTTTTTGTTTGTCGACGTTAAAAAATATTTTAAAGAATAAATTTAAAAAATTGAAATATTCTAAAATAATTCCAATAATTTTCATTTGTTTGTACATATATTTATTTAAAAAAATAAATGAACTGATAGATGGAAATTAATAAATCAAATAATAAATTTATTGAAGTAAAATAAGTAATATTTTATTTTAAAAAAATCTAATATTTTTTTCGATGAGATGCTTATACTAAATTTATTTTAACTAAACTTTATTATCAAAACATTTATCATAATAATGTATGGCATAATTTTATTAGAAATTCGAAGCATATAATGATAATATGATGATATATAGAAACATGAGCATAAAGTGGAATAAAATATTTTAAAGAATTTATTGATAAATTGTTAGATATAAAAGCTTGGAATTAATAAATTAGTTTTTGATGAGACTTAATTATTAGATCGTCATCTCAAGAATTTACTCTGATTGATCGTGTGTGTGCATTTAATTCCGATTGTCATCGTAACAATTTATTTTGATTGTCATCCAATTTTCTCTGATCATTGCAAGAATTTATCCTAAATTATTTGATCATTCGTTGTTATCACTATCATTATTGTTATTATGACATAGTATCAGTAACATGTCTTAATTTTACATCTCCTTATCAATTTCGCATCATATTTCCACAGTTTATTAATCATATTGAAATGATAATTACTGTAATTTTGTTGTTGTTATTATTTATTGTACCATTATTATTGATAATATTGTTAATAACAATTGTTAACAAGTCAGATAAATCATATGTTATCAGTAAATTATTCAAAATATAATTGATCTTTTTTGATTGTAATTTATAAATTGATTATAATTTATAAATTTTTAGGAACTTTTTCGATTTATCGAAATTTCATATTATTACTGTCAAATAATATTCCTACGAAATGAGGACGAAGATAGAAAAATAATGTATTTAAAAGAATCGAACAAGGAAGTAAAACTGCACCTAAGATAGTTTCAAAAAAAAAACTTTAACCAAAACTTTTGGTCTTTTTGTTTTCGCAAGCTTGGCCAAACTAATACCAAATAGTATTTCTGTGTGTTTTCCATTTCAAATATAATTTATTGTTAAATAAGATTGATATTTAAAATTATATTGATTAACAAAATTTAAAACCGTAAAGCATTCATTCATTCACTCATCCAACATAAGTTTAACAGTTTGCTATTGCTAATGCTATTCTTTTAATATTTGATTTTATCATTTCGAATTTTATTTCCTTTCTTTTTTTCTATTGATCAATTTTCATTTTCTTATTATGAAATTTAATTATTTATTTATTTTTTGTTTCATTTATTTATAAAATTAAATTATTTGCAATTACATTTTCAAATTTTTTCTTGCAGATTTTTAAAAAAATCTTTTTTTTCAATTTTAAATAAAACAAAATTTTTTTTGAAAGCTGTTTATTATGAAAAAAAGCAATAATCAGCGAATAAATTATTTATTTTTCGTTCATTTTAAATAGAAAAAATAATGAAATCGACAAAATGCATCAATTATCGATTACTTTTTTATTTTTCCTTCCATTTTCGTTTTTTTATTTTCTTTCTTCTTTTGCAATATTCATTTCGATGGATGCAAAGAAGAAATTGAAATAAACTTGTGATATCAATTTATTTTTTTCCGATGATAGTTATCGAATGAAAAGTGATAAGTATTTTTGTGACATTTATTTATCTATATACTTGCAAATTTAATTATTAAATGCAAAGATAATCACAAATGATGTAAATACTTAGAGAATATCTTACGTCAGAAAATTTATTCGTTTGTTTGTTTAGTAAAATTTATTTGAATAAATTTATCAATGTGATTTATTGATTGTGATATTTCTTTGCTTCTAGTAATAAGATCATTTATTAAAACTACTCTTTTTCTTTTTTATTTATTTGTTTGTTTGTAAAATTTATGATTTTCTTTTTAATATTTTGATGAATTGATTGTAATGTGGATAGATAGATTATAATATATTAAATCTAGAAAAAAGCAAAAAAATAATTAAAATATGAGATTTTATTTTATAAAATTTGACAAAAACCGAAAACAGTTTTTCAAATTTTAAACAAAAAACTGCAATTTTTCAAATGACCAGTTTAAAATTTCTAATAATCCAAAATATGAGTTATTATTGAAACTAGTAAATATACCACTAAAGAAATATGATATACTGATATCACTGATAGTAATAGTAATTAAATATCAGTCAATGAAGGGATTAAATCAATATTGATAAAATGGATAAGTAAGAGTAATAATCAAATAAGAAATGAATAAAATAAAATTCTAAGTAAATGAATAATAAATGAAGCATATAATTAAATGATATAAGTAAACAAATAAATAAATAAATAACGAAATCAAAGTGATAATAATCGATTAGATAAGTTAATGAATAATGAATAAGTTAAATAAAAAAGGGATGGGAAAATTTGTCAAAATTTTTGATTTTTTAGTTTATTTGATAAATAATCTTTGATGTGTTTCGCAAATATTTCAAAGTCCTTAAATTTTTTTATTTTCCAAACCAGCTGTTATTCGTATATCTTTTTAAAATTATACCAATTATTCAAATAATTTGATTTGAGTTTAGGTCATTCCAATTCCATTCCAATCATTGATCTTCTTTTGATAAATTAGAATTGAATTTTTTTATCTAAATATGTAAAATTCTATTAAACTTCAACAAAAAATATTATGAAAAACAAAGTGATGAATATGAAAAATAAAATGACGCATTTTTACATAAAATGAGAAATTTAAGATTCCAATTTAAAAATTTTCAAAATTAAAATTCATTTATTGCTAAATTACTAAATTAATTTTTTTCATTAAAAAACATATTATCTGAAGCAATCACATCAATTTGCTATAACAATAAAATTTATTTGACACAATAACGATTAATTAACATAGCTAATCAGCGTTGCAAACGAAGATAATTATTAATCAATAAGCTAATTTCTCTAACAATAATTATTATTACAACAGCAAAATTTATTTTATGCTATAGTTGTTCTATTTATAATTTTTCTCGTTAAATACTATTCCATCATTTGAAGTTAAAAAATGAAGCAATTCATTCTTCAACATACTGGTTGTAAAAAAGTTGCAAATATTTTTTTATCAGATATCAGCGTCGCATGTTTGAAATGTCATCATTTGTCGTGAATTAATTTTGTTGGAGTCATCACTAAATGATAATTTGTGTTGTGGGATTTTCTTTGGGTTGTGATTTGGAATTGTGGTTGTATTGTATTTGGGTAGTATTGAGGGATATAGAACTCACGTTGGCTTGTTGGACTTCAAACTTGGGTAATGAAAACCTTTTATTATGAATCACGCACTAATAATACATGGCGTGCAAATAATTACGCACGCATATATTACGCATAAAAAACATAAAGAGGTAAAGAAAAGAGAAATGCTAGGTGATGTTAAGAAATAATGAATCGTACCCACGTTAGGAGGATATTTATAGTGGCTTGGATGGAATTTTTTAAAATTATCTGTAACAAAAATAATTGAAGA
>SNRZ01000230.1:0-50416 GCA_008729115.1 Dirofilaria repens | reverse complement strand
ACGTGATGTTAATACAGTGTGACCAGATCCTAATCTGAGGTACGGAAGAAATTTAATATTCTTAAATAAATAATAACACGTGATATTCAAACGTGTGTACGTGATGTTAATACAGGTGTGCCAGATCCTAATCTGAGGTACGGGAAAAATTTAATATTTTAAATAAATAATAAACACGTGATATTCAAACGTGTGTACGTGATGTTAGTACAAGTGTACCAGATCCTAATCCTTGAGGTACGGGAAGAAATTTAATATTTTAAATAAATAATAAACACGTGATATTCAAACGTGTGTACGTGATGTTAGTACAAGTGTACCAGATCCTAATCTAGGTACGTGAATTTAATATTTTAAATAAATAATAAACACGTGATATTCAAACGTGTGTACGTGATGTTAGTACAGTGTGCCAGATCCTAATCCTGAGGTACGGGAAGAAATTTAATATTTTAAATAAATAATAAACACGTGATATTCAAACGTGTGTACGTGATGTTAATACAGGTGTGCCAGATCCTAATCCTGAGTACGGGAAGAAATTTAATATTTTAAATAAATAATAAACACGTGATATTCAAACGTGTGTACGTGATGTTAATACAGGTGTGACAGATCCTAATCCTGAGGTACGTGAAGAAATTTAATATTTTAAATAAATAATAAACACGTGATATTCAAACGTGTGTACGTGATGTTAATACAGTGTACCAGATCCTAATCTGAGGTACGTGGAAGAAATTTAAATATTTTAAATAAATAATAAACACGTGATATTCAAACGTGTGTACGTGATGTTAGTACAAGTGTACCAGATCCTAATCTGAGGTACGTGAAGAAATTTAATATTTTAAATAAATAATAAATACGTGATATTCAAACGTGTGTACGTGATGTTAATACAGTGTGCCAGATCCTAATCCTGAGGTACGGGAAGAAATTTAATATTTTAAATAAATAATAAACACGTGATATTCAACGTGTGTACGTGATGTTAATACAGGTGTGCCAGATCCTAATCCTGAGGTACGGAAGAAATTTAATATTTTAAATAAATAATAAACACGTGATATTCAAACGTGTGTACGTGATGTTAGTACAAGTGTACAGATCCTAATCCTGAGGTACGTGAAGAAATTTAATATTTTAAATAAATAATAAACACGTGATATTCAAACGTGTGTACGTGATGTTAATACAGGTGTGCAGATCCTAATCTGAGGTACGTGAAGAAATTTAATATTTTAAATAAATAATAAACACGTGATATTCAAACGTGTGTACGTGATGTTAGTACAGTGTGCCAGATCCTAATCCTGAGGTACGGAAGAAATTTAATATTTTAAATAAATAATAAACACGTGATATTCAAACGTGTGTACGTGATGTTAGTACAAGTGTACCAGATCCTAATCTGAGGTACGGGAAAAATTTAATATTTTAAATAAATAATAAACACGTGATATTCAAACGTGTGTACGTGATGTTAGTACAAGTGTACCAGATCCTAATCTTGAGGTATGAAGAAATTTAATATTTTAAATAAATAATAAATACGTGATATTCAAACGTGTGTACGTGATGTTAATACAGGTGTGCCAGATCCTAATCCTGAGGTACGGGAAGAAATTTAATATTTTAAATAAATAATAAACACGTGATATTCAAACGTGTGTACGTGATGTTAATACAGGTGTGACAGATCCTAATCCTGAGGTACGGGAAGAAATTTAATATTTTAAATAAATAATAAACACGTGATATTCAAACGTGTGTACGTGATGTTAATACAGGTGTGACAGATCCTAATCCTGAGGTACGGGAAGAAATTTAATATTTTAAATAAATAATAAACACGTGATATTCAAACGTGTGTACGTGATGTTAATACAGGTGTGACCAGATCCTAATCCTGAGGTACGGGAAGAAATTTAATATTTTAAATAAATAATAAATACGTGATATTCAAACGTGTGTACGTGATGTTAATACAGTGTGACCAGATCCTAATCCTGAGGTACGGGGAAATTTAATATTTTAAATAAATAATAAACACGTGATATTCAAACGTGTGTACGTGATGTTAATACAGGTGTACCAGATCCTAATCCTGAGGTACGGAAGAAATTTAATATTTTAAATAAATAATAAACACGTGATATTCAAACGTGTGTACGTGATGTTAATACAGGTGTACCAGATCCTAATCCTGAGGTACGGAAGAAATTTAATATTTTAAATAAATAATAAACACGTGATATTCAAACGTGTGTACGTGATGTTAGTACAAGTGTACCAGATCCTAATCTGAGGTACGGGAAGAAATTTAATATTTTAAATAAATAATAAATACGTTGAACATATATATAAACGTTTTGTATTAATATTAATTAAAATATTATGAATATGATATATCGTATAATCTTGAGATAATGAATGTAAGGGTTTACTGAATCCATTATTTAAGTAAAGAAGTAAAATAAATTCAAATAAATGAGTAAATTTTAGGCAAATAAATGAACCCATTTTGATTCAGATCTTTAGTAAGCTAAAAAAATTAATTAAATTTTCAAAAATATTTTTGAATGAACTGAAAATTGACAAATTGAATAATTAATGATAAATGAAATTATCAATTACTGAAGAATATTCAATCAAAATCAATTATTCACCATTCAAAATGATTAGTTTTAATTTCATTTCCTAAATGATAGTCATATATAAGCATATTTGTTACCTGTAATTTGGTAATTATCATTTTTTTCAGGTAACTGGTCGTACTAAAGCTATCAAGGTAACATTTGAATCAACAGTTGGAGCATTACATACTAATTCAAAATTATCCGCTCGTAGTATTATCCTCAAAGCTCAGCACATTTTCATTAAACCGGAAGCTTTGTTTACCTGTTCGAAATTACGGGTTTGTTTATTATTACGTGAAATTTATTTTCACGTTCACGTAATGCTTATTTTTGCCTAATCAAAAACTTTATTTATATATTGAAAAATTGTAAAATATTCCGTGAAATTTTCTTCATCAATTTACGTATCATATATTTTCATCTAATCTCAAAAGTTATTATCTTTTCACGTTCATGATTGCGAAATTTTTGTATTACGTGAAATTTATTTATTTTTTCACGTGAAAAAAGTGTTTACGTGTTTGAAATTACAAATTTCGTCATATTGCGTGAAATTTTATTTATATTCATATTATCTCATTTTTTTTCCAACTTGATAATTAATTAATAGTTATCCTATGACTTACTTTTATGTTTTAAAATTACGATATTATCCATAAAAAATATACTGCGGATTCTTTATTCACGTATCAAAATTACGAAATTTACGTATCAAAATGACGTGTTTCATTTACGTATATGCGTAAGTGGAAAATATCTATCTTTGGATTACAATTATAAAACGATTTTATGCTTTTTTTTAATTTAAATCTTTCAAAAATGGCCGCATATTTTAATTACATAATATTTTATGCAATTTTATTACTATCAATTATAATATATCATTTGAAAAATAAATTATTTTTATCATTCCATCTAAAAAAGTATAATTAATTAATGAAATAGCTATCATATCAATAATTATCATGTCATTTTATCATCTTATCGTATTATATTCAGATGATATCACGACGTGTTCAATTGATGGGCGAATTTGTTGCTCAAATCAAATGTCATCAAAAATGTCAATATTTATTGATTCTGCTTTACTACATATCGGTGTTGATGGTATCATTGGTACAACGCGATCATCAACTGATAAATCGGTAATTTGAATTTTCTTTATTTTAGAATTAAAATCAATTATAATTAATTAAGGCTGATAAGCAAAGATTAAGTAGCAAAATAATTTAGGATAATATTAATAATTAAATAATTGAAAAATTGATGAATGAATTAATTTAACTAATAAAAAAATAATTAAGGATACGAACAAAAATGCCAATATTTTACTCATATCAACTGATTAATTAGTGAGTATTGAAATTAATTAAAATTAAAAAAGAATATTTTAATAAAATAATGATTAGTAAACAATAATGAAAATAATAAATCTGACTTTAAAATATGATTTAATTAATTAAACAATGAAAATAAATCTCGCCTCAGAATATAAATTTAAATTTAATTAATTAATTAATATTCTGTTTTATTTATTACATATTCATTTTTACTTACACGAAAAAAATAAAGAAATTTTTTTTTTAAATCATTGATATTTTGATAAGTAAATAAACGAAGTTAAATTGAATAATGAAATAATCAATTACTGATAAGAAAATTGACGAAATTTTCTTTTAAATTATATATATTTTTAATTAAATTTTTTATCATTAGATATAGTTATTATGCACTATATTTATCATTATATATGTATTGATGATATTATTTATCATTACATGATAATTGATTATAATGATATATTTATCATCATAATCAGATATCGAAAAGTTTGATTGATCAATTATCTATGTATACATATTAATGATATCAATATATGTATTATCATTATTATCAATCATTAAAGAATTTGATTGATAAGCTATATATGTATATATATTAATGATATTAATTTATCGTAATACATATATATCATCTCATAAACAATTATCAAAAATTCGATTGATAAGCTAATCAAACGAAAAAAAAAACGCATAAATCTTATGATTTTCAAAATTTTAGGCATCAAAATTATCAGAAAATCTTGTAAATGTTTTGCATTTTCGTTTGACCGGTTGTTTGGCTAATTATGGATTTATTGGCTCACAAAATGAAATGGAAATTTATATCGATGGAAGTATCTTATCACTACAAGATAGCCGAATTGATAGCGCTTCAAGAGGGTAGAGTTTATTATCATTTTAACAAGTTATAATTTTATTATTATAATTAATTACATATTTCTAAATATGTTCTTTTCCTTATCATAAATATTTGAAAATTTTATCATAAATATTAAATTAAATATTATTTTAAAATAAATTTTAATCGATTATTAGCTTCAAAAAATAATATTTGCGGAGGAAATTTTATATTAAAGTTATTAAGTTTATAATTCAGTTAATAATTACAAATTTTGTTTATTTCTGATATCACAAAATATGTGAAATTTTTACTTTCGTTTTAAATTAAATATTATTTTAAAATAATTTTAATCAATTATTAGCTTCGAAAAAATTAAAATTTTGAAAGGAAAATTTAATATATTTAAATTATTTAATATATTTCAATTTCAATTATATTTCAATTATATTAATATACGTATATATATTTCAATTTATTAATTACATATTTCATATATTTTCTATTCTATTTACATTATATTAGTCCAAAAATTTTCCTTTTTCAATTAATATTATTTGAAATAATTTCTTAATTAATTTTAATTATTTGTTCAATTTGTAATTGTAATTGTAATTATGATTTTATAATCATTAGTAAATGAATTATAAGGAATAATCATGATTATTCCTTATAATTTCTTTCATCATCTTTTCTAATATTCCATCTACCATTTTTTGAATTAAAATTTTAATTTTGTTTATAATTACATTTCAGGTATTCAGCTCTAAAACAAATTAAAGGTGTTAGCAGTGAAACATCAGATTCATTACCAACAAGCAGCAAACTTAGTTCAGCAATTTTATATGAAAAACCGGATACGGTAGCTCAATTATTAGAAGATGGTGTTGACTTAAATGATTCTATTAAGGTGTTTTTTTTGTCGAATAATTAAATTAATTAATTTAATTAATTATTTTGATATTTGTTTTAGAGAGGATGGAAAGTTTTGCAAAAATTTTTTTTTAGGAAAATTATTATAATAAAAATAGATGTTAAAAATTGAAATTTAGTAAGAATTTGCGATTATCAAATTTTAATTTTTTTTTTGGTAATTGAAATTGATAAGAATTTTCGGTTATCAAAATTTAACTTTTTTCTGCTATTTCTAATTAATTTGTTTCTTTTTCTGTTTTGAATAAATTTTTATGTTAAAAAATTAAAATTGATAAATTTTTCTAATTTTCAAATTTAAATTTTTTAATCATTTTTGATTAATTCTTATAGATAAATGATATGAATGATAATACACCAAGAAAGATAGCTAATAAAAAATATAAAACAATACAAGCATCTGAAAGGCGTAATAAAATGCGTGAAAAGATAACATTAATTCAAGCTCTTATCAGTACGCATGATTGGAAACGTGGTGTTATCACTTCCAATAATATTAATGCTAAGGTAGTTTAATGGAATTTATGGAATTTAATTTTTTTTGAATTTAATAATTTGTAAAAAACGAAATTTGATTTGATTTAGTATTTAATAAAGCATTCAAACAATTTAATTTAAATAATTAATAAATTTCATGAAATATGTGCAAATCATTTATTAGTAAAAATGTAATTAAATCCGACTAAATAATTAAAAGATTTAATTCAATTAAGTCCTATTCAACAAACAATTTCAATAGCTTATTATTATTATCATTATCATTTGTGATAATAAATTTTACAAATTAAAATTTTTATTTTAATAATTTTGCATAAACATCTATATATGCATGCAAAATTAATTTCAATTTAAATTTTATTTCGATACTCAATATCAAACAAAAATTTATTCAGTCTGAAAAAGCTTAATTAAATATGAAATTAAAATTGATCAAACTAAAATTAAACTTTGAAAATAAATCAGAAATTAAAATCATTTCAAAAATCGATGACTGATTTGTATGATTACTAAATGAAATTTAAATTTAAAATTAAAATCGTCAAATTTTATATTATTTTTTCGCACAATTTTACAATGCTTTACGATCGCTTATCAATCATTTAATTAAAAGATTTAATTAGTTAATTTGCATAATCACTTCAATAATCACTTCTCTCACTAATGTGTGCTAATGAGACTTTCGAGAAAAAAAGAACATGGAATTTTAATTTGAATAAAATTACAAAAATTTTAAATATTAATTAAATTAGTTGTAATTTAATTTCATTAAATTACAGTTTTAATTTATTTGCCTCATTGCTTCCTATTTTCCTTGGCCGCTTATTTTTTATGGCTCAATTAATTCACTAATTTAGTTTAATCAGTAATAAATAACTTAAATTTATGTTGAAATATAAAATTAAACTTTTTCATTTTTAGAAATGATTGTTAAAATTACTATACAAATATGATAGAAGTATTTTATAAAAATTAATTTTTTTGATTTTTAAATTTAATTTATTTAAGATTGGACGAGATTGTGCTGATTGTGCGCAATTTCGAAGTGGACATTAGCGCTTACAGTTTATGGAAATGCAAAATGTGAAGCAAAATCAATTTGGACTGGTGGTTCGGTTACGGTAACAGTAGGCCATGATTTAATTATCGAAGGTAATGTGTATTAGTTTTCAAATGATTACGATAGTTTGGAGATAATAATGATATATTATGTAAAAATGAAAAAAATAGCAATTCTTATCAAACTAATCTTTTATTTTTATCAAAATTTCTTTTTATCAGATTAAATTATCATTTTATAATTTAATTCTTTTTTATCGTCAAGTTTCGGGATAAAATATCCTGAAAATTCCCGGATATTTTTAGATAATTCTTTTAGTTTATAGGCCAAGTAAAACATGTAAATTTGGATGTAACATGTGGAGGTAATATGGCTACAACTGAAGAAGCAATTATTAGCCAAGAACAATGTGTTAAGGTTAAAATTTTTATTTTTAATTTTAATGAAAATTTTTAATGGACAAAGACTTGCATATTTCAGAATTAATTTAATTATCAGTCTTCAATCATTTCTCTTATCATCTTTATTATTATCACTTTCTAAATTATTTAGTATTTTTTTGATTAATGACGCTGTTGCTGATTCAAGTCCAATAAAACACCATAGAGCAGGAAGTGCAGAGTGAGCAAGAATGTGTGATGTTGTAAAGTTCGACATCTTCTCACTTGTGATAAAGTTATTCCTATCAAAACAAACAAAGCTGCCATAGGTATTATAAGCAGTGCAATTATTTTAATTTTTCATTCCAAGCTATACAGAGAATTTTTCTTGGCTATGATATCCGCTGGCTCGTGAATAATTTGTACAGAGAATTTTTCTTGGCTATGATATCCGCTGGCTCGTGAATAATTTGTACAGAGAATTTTTCTTGGCTATGATATCCGCTGGCTCGTGAATAATTTGTACAGAGAATTTTTCTTGGCTATGATATCCGCTGGCTCGTGAATAATTTGAACAGAGCTCAGAGCTGAGCTACTTTTGTGGAAGATAAGTGTACTGCGTGCGCTGCTATAAATAGCAGAAGCTAATTAATGAGATATAGTTAGTTTATAACTTATATAAGGAGACTTTTTAATATGATGGTATTTTTACTTGAAACAAATTTATATAAGTGCTCTTTCCTTAAATTATGGCTGCACTGCTGTAGTTAATTGGACGTTTAACATTACCAACTACTCTGTTTGCATAGTAAGTTTGTATGCGCTATTATATAGTTAGTTAACAAGTACGGTAAAGAAGCTATTTGCATTTGCATTATTGATATTATTTTGCTCGAATATATCAATTGCTACTTCTCGGCAATTTGGCCTCCCTACACCTGCAATTTGGCCTCCCTACACCTGCAATTTGGCCTCCCTACACCTGCAATTTGGCCTCCCTACACCTGCAATTTGGCTCCCTACACCTGCAATTTGGCCTCCCTACACCTGCAACTGAGATAACGGAGATTGTAGCTGAATCGCATTCATTTGTGAGGAGTGTAATGGTTGGGATGGATAATGCTTCTTGCATGGGTGCTGCTGCTTATTTATGTGGTGTTTCGCTTTCGGGAAAATAAAGTAACAAACATAGGTCAGACGAGTCGTAACATGATTTTGGAAATTGTCTGGTTTGTCATACCAACAATAATTGTTGGCATGTTGGCTTTTAAGAATGCCAGGTTAATTAAACTACAAGAAAAGATACCAAAGACTGACATAACACTAAAAGTTATTGGCCACCAGTGGTATTGGAGTTATCAGTATCCGGAACATCAAGGTTGAGAAATATAAATAATTAATTTTTCTTGAATCAATTACCTAAATTCAATAATTAATAATAACTCCTTAAGATTTAAAAATTTAAGAATATTGAAGAATATGTATATGCTATATTTTACGATAGTTTTTGAAATGTATACTGAAATTATTAGTTTTTCAAAAAGATTTTTTTATAATTTTCAATTATAATAAATTAAATAATTTATTTTTAATTCCCGTACGAAACTGGAAATGAAATGTAGAAATTAGAAACTATAATTTTTAGTTTCTATTTTTATCAAATTCTGTGAATTGAAATTTATAAATTTATTTCAATTAACAGATAAGCAATAATTTCGATTAACATATATCAAATATTCAAATTAGTGTATGAGATAAATTTAAATTTTTGAATTTTTTAATTTAAATTAAATTTAAATTTTTAAACGTAATTTTTAATTCAGATAATTTCGACCGCATTTTGTGTTGCTGGAATTTGGTCAGTTGGTGAGCAATTTAGTTTAGATGTTAAGTCGGCCACATTTTTGGAAGAATCATATCTGGAAGTTGATTATTTTGATGGAACAATCAGCGAATGTTGTTATAATTCTGGTAATTAAATATATTTTAATTATATTAATTCCTATCTTTTAGTTATCCTATATTTCAAATTATCTTCTTCTCTCATTCATTTTATCTTATCAGTTGTTTGTCAACACGTAGAGTAATCTAGTTAATCAATGCAATTACAATTAATTAATGAGTAATTGATAAAATAATTTTAGCGGAAGATAATCAATGATGAAATAAATATATGAATTTTTAAATTTTCCAAAATTTTTTTTTAAATTAAATAACAAAGCGAAAAGAAATTCGTACGATATTTTCTTCCAAATAAAACTTATTAATTATTTATTTATTAGTGATAATACGTTGATTAAATAGGAATTTTATAATTTTGCAATTGATTATTTTAAAAAAAAAGGAAAATCTTTCCATATAAAGTTTAATCCTAATATATCATTCACTAGCGATCAAATGTAATTTAATTGATAAAAATCAATTGATTAATAATTTCTAAAATTTTCGATTTGATAATTTTGAAAAAACATTTTTTTCTTGAAAATAAAAAAATTAATGCTAATTAATTAATCAATTAAATTATAATATATCGATTAAATGGAAATAAAAAAAAGTTGAAAAATTTTTCCCAATATTAAAATCTATGCCGAAATATATTATTTATTAAATTATCAAATATAAGTTAATTGATAAAAAAATTAATCGATTTTATTTGATAATTTCCAAAGAAATTTTTTTTTCCCATTCTCAATATTATAATTAATAAGAGTTTGAAAATGAAAAAATGAAATTCTACTAATTAATTAATTCCGTTTTGTTTATTTATTTATTTATTTGTTAATTTGCTTTGCTTTGCTTTGCTCATTTCAGGAATTTATTTATTTATTTGCTTATTTATTTGCTTTGCCCATTTCAGGGACATGGCAAACTCGTTTTATATCACTAATCATTCAAGGTGATTTATTTACCTTACATACTGGGAAAGTCTTTGTTGAGGAAACAACGACAATTGATGCATTATCATTTAACAATTGTGGTTTATGGAAAATTAAGGAGGCAATTAAAATGTTACTTAAAGGATCAGCAAATTTCTATGCATCATCAAAATTTAGCGCTAATTTATTAAAAATCATCGCACAAGGACAATGCACAATAGCAGGATATTTATCATTGGAAAATTTGCTCATTTACATACGTCATGATATGATAACAATACCTGGTGCACGAATTAATCTGGCAGTTGGCGGTACTGTCGCAGTTGGAACGTTTCGCAACGATTCATCCTGGTATATTGATGGAAATTTACACTTGCATATTGCATGTTTTGAGCAATCAGAAGATGCGATAATTTTTGTAAAAGATACGCTTACGATGAAATTTTATGATAAATCGGATGAGCGTTGCTATGGGCGAATTGTTGCAAATTATTTAATCATGAATTTAGCAAAATGTGTACGTTTTGATGGCTATATACGTTGTAATCAAATTGAAATAAGCGTACCGTACGTGAACGAATCACGTTTAATAATTGGTGGTCAACTTGAAATACTTGATGGAGCGTTAATTTTGAAAGGACGAAGTTTGGAAAATTTTGATCATGCATCATCATCAACAACAACATTATCAAATATTTTATCATTTATCACACATTCATATCCAGCATTTATTCTTGAAGGACAATTGAAAGCTGAAGCTATTATTGCACCATTTTTATCAATTCGATTTTCAACATCATCATATTCATTGCTGTCTGGAATGGATTCAATAGCAAATAATGCTATATATCGTATTCTAATATCATGCTATTCATTACATACGCAACGTACATCACTAATTGATTCCGTTCCGGAAAAGAATTTATTTCCGGAAGGTATCTTATGTGCTACAACATGGCTTCATGAAGGGCAAATTCGTTTTAATGGTGAAAAAGTCTATATTATCACGGATAGTTTAATCAATCGTGGTCGTTTAACAAGTGATGATAAGTTACAGAATCATATGCGTGAAGTAGTTGTGTTGGTGGAGAATCTCTTTCACAATGATGCCGTCTTCTCGGCTAATTCTATTGAAATTTCTGGAAATGGTAAATTACATAATACAAATCGTATCTTTGCTAATGATAAAATGAATATACGATTAGCAAATTTTTGCAGTGAATCTGGCCAAAAACAATTAGAATGTACACAACCAAAATTACTCTTAGCAAATAACGATTGGAATCACGTAATTGATGGTCATCATATTGAAGCGCAACGTGAAAATTTTGACGTAACAATATCAAAAGCATGCATAGCATTAGATGATAAATTTGCTAGACAAATTCAAATAACTGCTCGATCTCGACTATTCATTGATAATGATATTGTTGATAGTCAACGTAATATTGCATTGATAGCACGTGATGCGATACAATTGAAGTCACGTATAATTGTTGATATTTTTGAAGTAACACTTGGTGCTGCATATATTACAGAATTTGCTGTAAAAAATGATGCTTCAATAATAGCTAATGAATTACGCATATGCGGAAGTTGCAAATATCTTACGCTAATTATTGACGGCGAATTAACATGTGAAACGATAATTGTTGATGCAAGAATCAGACACGTTAAAATGATCGGTACGGGAATTTTATCATGTCGTAAATCATGTAAAATAGATGGTGATTCAGTTATTCTAGCAATACGTGATATACGTGTAATCGAATTAATCGCAGCAATGATAACATTAGCAACCGATTCTACATTAAGCTTATCATCATCTAATGCTAATCGAAAAATCATATCAATTCATGCTGATAATTGCTATTTGCAAGGACGAATATTTGTTGAGGAAAAAGTTATTCTAAAAATTAATCATGGAATATGTCATATTAGTGGTGAAATTTTTGGAACTTCTGCAACTAGTGAATTATCATTGGAATCTGATAATTTATTCATTGGTGGAACAATTGCAAATATTGATTTTCTCGAATGCTATATACGTAAAAAAATTGAGCATTACGAAAAAGCAATGATAAAAAATGTTAAAAATATCGTTTTTGAAGCAAAATTTCTTTCAATTGATGGTAAAATTATTGATGCTGAATCATTAATCGCAACCGGTGATGAAATTACTATTGAAGGAATTTTATATCAAAATTATCAATATGATAACATTGCATATTCAATATTTGGTAAGAAAATTCTCGTTGATGGTGAAATTTTTGGCACAATACGTCTGGAACTAAGCGGTTCCGAGATTACATTCGCGGGAAATGCAACAAATCTCAAATTTCTCGATATTGATGCAAATTTAGCAATGATAATACCACGTAGAATGAAATGTGAAAATTTCAACCTTATCGCTTATTCGGCCCTTTTAGATGGTAATTTTGAAATTTCGCAATTTACGGTAACAATTCAGACAACGTTATTTATACGAACTGATTTAACTGACTGTAGCAAATGCAAATTTATTGCGCCGTTAATTCTTGCGCTGAATTGTCCAATGTCAACATCGAATATGCATATTTGCTCATTAATTTATATCTTTGAACGATTTGAATTAGTATATGGCGGAAAATTTTCCAAATTATTATCACCAAAACAACAATTCTTCCAAATATCGACTGATAATAGTGATAATTCATTATCAAAATATACATCTAATTGTAATAATACTACTACTACTACTACTACTACTACTACTACTACTACTGCTACCACTGCTAAATTTTCTCCTACACAACAAGCATCCACTGATAATATCGATCGATTAAGTCAATGTTTTGTTGAAATTTCATTTCATTCTGGCATTATTAATCATTATACGATCAAAAATTATGATTTATGGCGAAAAACAATGGAAATAATTGGTGATTGTTTTAAAAATTCGAATACAACAACAGCTTACGATGAAATTGATGAAGCGCTGAAAAGCGTTGATCAAATGTTATCAGTTGGTATATCATTGCCAACAACAAGTTCATTATATTTGATATTGTTGAAATTACTAAATGAACTACATATTGAACATATTTTAATGCGTAATTTTACCAAATTATTCCATCTGATATGTAATATTGCTAATAATAATAATAACAGTGATAATGATGATATTGATGATAATGATGATAATGAACGAAATATCGGAATTATTTATCGAACAACGAGAAAGGTTCATTTTTTTTTTTTTTAAATATTTTTTTATTTATAATTTTTAAAATGCTAGCAATATGTAAAATTATTTTTACGTAATTTTCAACGTAATCTTGCAGTGATTATTTTTACGTAATTTTAGCATAGTCTTGCAGTAATTATTTTTACGTAATTGCGTAATCTTGCAATAATTATTTTTGCGTATTTTAATTGAAACAAAGTTAATTTTTTTGAATGAAAAATTAAATTTCATTATTTTATATAAATTAATTATCTATATTTAATACAAAATTATTTATTGATATTATATATATTACCATTTGGTATATGAATAATAATTTTTACATAATCTTGCATATGTCTACTTAATTTATATGATTATTTATGTATTTGATTAAAAAAATACTTATTATATATAATATACATATATATATATATATATAATTTATCATATGCAATAATATTTTTCTACATTTTCCTATATATTTCAACCAAAACAAATTAATTCTTTTTTAATTTTAAATGTTTAATTAATTATTATTTATAAAATTTATCTTAGATAAAATTTAAACAGCTCCTGTTTTGAATTTTTTTTATTGTAAAAAAAGAAAAAAACTAAAGAATAAAATTTACTTATTATTTATATTAATTACAGATTCGATTCACAAACACTGCACGAAATAATTAATCGATTTCGAATACGACCACGTAAATTTGGATTACAACGTATTGAACATAATTCTGCTGACGATGATGTTGGTTATGTCAGTCGTAGTTCAAGCGAAGAAATTGATGAAAAACGTCAAAATATCGATGATCAACATGATGATATATTGTAATCTAATATTTATTTTAAAATATTTTCTTTTTTTTTATACTATAACTTTTATAAAATTTTTAATTTTAAATTTTATTATTTCACAATTTTTATTTATTTAAGTTTTATTTATTTCGTAATTCTTTTTTTGAAAAATTTTTGAAAAAAAATTTGGCACAAATATTCGGTTTTTTTTTTTTGCTCAATTATCTTATAGGTATTACACAAATTTGGATAAAGAATCGTTTAGATCTACATCAAAAGTAACGGTTAGTGATGGAGATGATTGCATGGATAAAGATACTGTAACAGATGACGAATTACGGTAAGTGTTTGTCATATAATTTGATAGTAATAATTCTAGAATTATGCAATAAATTTTTAATTTAGTATTTAAGTTACCACTGATATTTATCGTTTAATAAAATTTAATTTTATTAAACTTATATTCATCTAATCGACTTTTGATAGAATTTAGGTTACGGTTGCCGTATGATTTGATAGTATTAAATTTAAATTTATCCAATAAATGATTCAAAATTTATGTTATAATTAATATTGTAGCATGAATCGATAGCATAAACCGATAGTTATTCAATAAATTTCATTTAAGCATAAGATTGCCTACTAAACATTCAATTACAAAGGTAAGATACGATCAAACTTATGATTACGATCAGTGCTTACAGTATGGACTTGATGATATTAAACTTGAAATTACTTAATAAAAAATAAATATTTAATTCAAAATTTAATTACCATTACTATTTAAATTCTAAAATTATCAATAAATATCTGCTTGAGAATTTTGGAATTGATTAAATTTCCATAGTTACTATTATTTTTAATAAAAATATCATCGACAATAAAAAATAGAGCAAAAGTTTTCTTTTCAAATACCATTGTAATTATCAATATAAAGCAACATAGCTTATCACTAGATATTATTTTGTAAATTCATTTATCATTTTAAATTTTTGCTGCTAATCATTATCAATATCATCTAGCTGAGATAGATTAGCAGAAATACAGAACAATGAAGATTTACCGTAATAAATTAATTAATATAATTTAACCTATATTACATTATCTAGTAAAATTAGAAGTAAATAAGAACTGTTAACGAATTATCATTTGAACTCGTTATCTTAACACTTATATCATATTTAGCAATACCGAAATATTAAATGATGATATACATAGGAGTCAAAAAATTGAAGAAACTTATGATACAACATATGTTTTAAACGGTGAAAAGCGAGTACCAATTGGTTATATTGATTTCAATCGATTAGATGTTATTATAACAAAACCAGAATTTTTGACTCGCCGAAAAATTCCTCCTGGTAATACCGATTTAGCCTTCAAAAAAATACAGGTATCATTTATTTTTATTTTCATTTTTTTTAGCTAATTAACAAAATGATTTTTGAATTTATTTTGAAAAATTATTTGAGTAAATATTTCAACCAATTATATTTAAAATATAAAAAGAGAATAAAAAAAAACATGAAATCATATCAAATAATCCATTCCAATATATTAATTTCAGATTTCACAAATTATTTTTTATTTCAAATATTTATCAGCTACCAAAACTAATATTTATGAGCTACCAGCTACCAGCTACCAAAATATTTATCAGCTACCAAAAAAATTTTATTCAGTTTTCCTATTAATTAAACTAATTCATCAGGAAATGCAGGATAAAATTGAGTTAGGGCTAAAATGCATTTAAAAATGTGAGTTTAAAAAAATATAAACAATATAAGCATCGATGATTTATAAAAAATACAAAACATTAATTAAATTAAATTAAATAATATAACGAAAAAGAATTAATTTTAAATTTTGTAAATAAAAGAATTAAATTGGAAGAACAAAAGACCAAAAATTGATAAATCAAACAATTTGATAAAATTTTGAAATTTTAAAAAGCAGTCGTTTAAAATTCATTCCATCCAAATAATTTATAATTTTTGTATATATATATTTGCTCGAAAAGAATTTATAAAATATTTTGAATTTTTTTTGAATAATATTTTAAACTTTAGGTCAAAGCAAGCTTGCCAACGTTAGAATTAATTTCATTCGGTAGTGATCATCGTTAGCATCATTTGATGATAAAACGTTGATGCATTCCATTCCTACGCCAATGAAACGATCACTTATTCCACGTGCTACTATTTCAACAAACAGTAATGGTATGTTGAAGAAATCACATACCATCATTAAATATGATACGTAATACGTGGACTTGATTTATACGTTTACAGTAATACGTGAACAGTTTCTTTCATTAATATATTATATTGAAAAAAATTGTAAATAGTGGAATTGAAAAGGTTACGTGGGTTACGTAATATTTATCACGTAATTATGCTAGTAAATTTTCTTTGTTTATAGATACATAATTATAATTACGTGAATAGTTTGCTCATTTGAATATGTAAGTATTTATAGTAATTAAGAAAATCATATTGCGGCCATTACTTAAGTGATACGTGAATCATTCATTCATGGATACGTAATCATGATACGTAAATTTATTTAGAATTATGCATAAGCGTAAATGTCAAAGTAATATTTGATAAAGAAACGTTTTGATGATAATATCAAAAGAATGGTATGCATGATTTTTGATATGCATGATGTCTAATTCATCAGTTATTGTCATTTCATTTTAAATCATCTGATAATTTCTTTTTTGCTCTTACTCCCTGCCTTTTCCTTTATCATTTTTCTGAAATGTGATAAGAAATTGTATGATAGAAATTTTCTTATCATATATTATATAGCTATATGCTTTAATTTTAATTTAAGTAATTAAAAAGATAAAACAATTATATATATATTATTCTCGCCCTAACTCCTACTGATAATTTTATTCCAACAAATTGATAAGGTTTGATAATTTTTTTCATCTTTCAATTTTATTTAAATTTAAAACAATTAGAGAAAAAAATTTTTATACATCGTATCTTTTTTAATTATATTTTCAGCAATTTTTTTTTAATTTAATAATTTTGTTCTTTCAAGACTTGTAAGGTTTTTTTAAAAAAGGAAAATTAGGTAATTAATTCCGATCACAACCTTTTACTTTAATTAATGATTAGTTTATATTAGCGAGAAACTAATTAAAAAACTAATTTGTAAGGTGTGAATTATACCTGGGAAATGCTTTGCATTCGTTCTTTTTAGATTTTAATTTAATCGACTGCAACAGTAGTAAAAAGAAAAAATGAAATAATTTTTTTTTAAATGATAAACTGAAATCTTCTATCGTTATCTTTTAAATTATATGAATTCAAATTTAATAGAATATAATTCAATTTAAAATACTCTATTTTAAAATTGATTTCTTTACCTTTCTAAAACATGAAAAATCTACCTAACCGAGAAAAAATTAAACTTGTAATTATTGGAATGATAGGATTAGCATAAATAAATACTTCACTTTTTTTGTCTCAGAAAAATTGGAATTATTAGGAAAAATTGAAATAATCAAGAAAAAATTAAAATAAATAAATTTTTATAACAAATAATTTTACACAAATAGTTAATACATGTTAGCATATCCAAGCGAGAAACCAAATTCATTCCATTTCAAATTCATTTCATTTCTATTACAAACAATTTCTATTCCTTAATTCGATCAATCTTTCCACCCTTTTTTTTTGTTTTTAATTATAAGCAAAAATGATTTTTTTACTTTTGTAATTAATTTTTCTTTTTTTTTTGGAAGAAACTTCATGTAAATTTTGTATGCAAATGAATTGTAATTATTATTATTATATACTATGCGAGAATTTTTGTGAGAAGTAGAATTTAAATTTCGCAAGAAAAGAAGCAATAATATATGAGATTATTGATATCTATGATAAATAATTGAGAGTTGAGAAAAAAAGAAGAAGCATCAAACAATTAATTAATTATTCATATGATAGAGAAAATTAAGAGATGGAAAATGGATATTATTTGTTTGAACTTTCTCTTTCGTTACTGTAATAATAGAAACCGCGCTATGTTACTGTACTAATAAACCATAATTTGTTACTGTAATAATATGATTGTTGTTTATCTGAAAAAGTAGAAATGTAGAAAAAAAGAGACTTTCGTTTTTATATAATAATTTATTCAATTGAAGGATTAGAAATTTTTATCTTTATCTTTCTAAACCAGCCATATTTCACTTTTCTCTTTCATTTATTTTAAGGAAAAAAGATTAATTAATTGAAATAATTCAATCGTCTGTATTAACAAAGATACAAGCAGAGAAAGAAGAGAATAAATGCTTTATGGAATATTTAACTTTTTTTTCGGAATTTAAAAGTGATGACGTTTTTTCTTGGCTCTTTGTGATATCTGCAAAATGTTATCTTTTGTCATTTCAATTACTGATAAATGATTTTTCATAAATTTTGCTATAATATTATGAAATTTCATAATTTTTCGTTTTTTTCTTCCCTTTTAGTTTTAAATTGTAACTTAATGTTTATATGTATGCATTAGTTTCACTTTTTTCATTTTTGATTTATATTTGTTTTCTTTAGAGCTATGCCTGCTTTTTAATATTTTTCCTGAGAGATATTTCAAATTCGTGATTTGTGCATTCCCAAATTAAATATGAAATTGATATATTTTGTTATCACCATGTATATCATTGTTACTTTCATCATCCTATCACTTGAAATTTTTTATGCGATTAAACGGGTTTAATCAGTGTTCCAAATTAACACTTACTTATTAATCATAACAATATGTTATGTTATGCAAAAATGTATATTCGATTTAATCAGTTGATTACATAAGGATTATTTATTCATCTAAATTCGAACTTGATAAATTGATCATATCATTATTGAAAAAAAAATTCTAATGCCTTTGTTATAAGTTTTACTATTACTGTTATTACTAACAATTAAGTTCATATTAAGACTTCTTATTTAAATTTTTCGTAATAACTTTTACACTTCAAAAAAAATAAAAGTTTTAAATTAACAAAATATAAATTAAAATTGGAATTTATCATATTTTTTTAAATATATATTTGGTATTTTTCCGTCCCAAAAAAATCACCCAATCATTTCTTTTATCTCTCTCTCTCTCGTTCGATTTCCCTCTCTCTCAATTTGCGTCAAAAAAAAGCAGTAAACAAATTTGATTGATAATTGCATGAATATTTACGACAATATTTCTAAAATTTATCAAATTATTTTCTAGCTGTAAAATTTTCTTTATTTTAGAAATAAAAAAATTTTAAATAAAAATTCTTTTTATGATTTTTTTCGCTTTATAAAATTTTCGTAAAATTTTTTTATTAGGAAATTGATGAGTTCTCGAAATAGATGAGTGGTAATTTGTTATTTAACGAAGACATTGTCATGAGATTACTTTATTGTCGCAGAACTACGATACAATGCATTTCTCGATGAATATTGTATTTTATCATCGCAACTACGATATTGTACTTTAACGTCACAACTACGATACAGTACATTTCTCGATGAATATTGTAAATAAGCAGTCAGTTGCTTCAATGATTTTCATTTATGGAAACTTAACTGAAATTGAGATTTGAAGAATATTGAAAATAAAATCGATTAAATTTGCTGATGAATTGTCGAATTATCAATAGGAAGTGATCTCGGGAAATAATCTTGGCCTTTTTAAAATGAAAATATTCATAATATTTTAAATAGTGCTTTAAGACCATGAAAATGGTAATAGATCAGGCAATTGCGCTTTATGATCACGAAAACCATAATAGATCAGACAATTGCGCTTTACGGTCATGAAAATGATAATAGATTAAACAATTTTTCATTTGAAAGAAAATTTTTTACATAATTTTAACCATTTTGTCTAATTAGCATATATTGAGAGTTGAAGAGCTAATTTCATTGTTTTAGAAATTCGAATCAAAATAATTTCATCTTATGAAATCGAAATATTTGTTGCATGTTAGTGAGAAATTTGGTTGAATTGTTTATTCAGCACAGTACAATATAGATATGATACCAACGGAAAATTGATCCTGTAAAGTATTAGGAGAAATATATATATATATATATAGAAAAGGCCTGAAGATTAGTTAAATCACGAGAGCGGAATGTCAACGGATTGATCGCAGAGGTCACTGTGAGGTTAATTTATGTCTCTGGAAGCATGAAAACCTTATATATGCAGACGTAAAGAAAGAATTAGGATACACGAATGATACGTACTATATATCATACACTAAATCAGTTTTGATCGAAACTCTTTTCGAATTTTCCGACAATATTTCGAAAATCCAAAAATATCATGATTATTTCAAAAAATTTGTATTATCAAATATTTCGAGTTTTTCGAGAAACTGAATCCCATAAAATAATAATGAAGAAATCAAAAATTATTTATTAATATTTGGAAATATGAGTATGCTTGTTATTTATCTAACAATTTTGTCACTATTGTTAAAATTATTTTATTTTGGCCTGTCATCCTCAAATCAATTAATAAAAGTCATTGTATAATTTTAATTCATATGGCAAAAAAAAAATCAGATAAAAATATAAATGAATCATCAATAATTACCAAAAATAAAGCCACCTCTTTTTTCTAATAATAATAACTTTTCCCTTTTAATTTTTGATCTCTTGATAATAATTAAAAGCAAATAATGTAATCGAACGAAAAAGTTTCATCTTCTTTTCCGCTCACCTATTCATCTTGTCCTTTGCTTATCCTGGTTCTAATTTCGGTGTTCAAATTATAAATAATTATGGTTTCCATTGATTTCAAACATTCATTTATCAATTACATGATATTATCTTTCTTAGTAAATAGATTTTCCTAAATTTCAAAAAAGAGGAAGGAACTTGTTGGCAACAAAATATTTTAAATTAAAAATCTAGTTTGAGCAATAGGACATTTCCATTTTTATTTACTTATTCTGAAATTGTTTTGCTCATGTTTTTATAAATCGCATTTATAGAAATTTTTTTTCAATTTTATTGACTGGATTATTATTAATTATTTTAATTTTTGTAATTTTTTTGAGATTTTATATTAAGCTAGCAAGTTTAGACTAAAAAGAAAAGTAAATACGTGCAGTTTTTTTCGTTTTATTAGAATTTATTTATATTTGAATTTAATTTTAAGTTTTTCCGTTTTTTCATTCAAATTCGAAATGATTTATTTGAAATAGAAATCGAAAAGAAAGCAACATATAAAAATGAATTCAGTACATCCCCACAAATTGCTAATAAATGCATTTCATACATCTTCTATTTTTTTTTAGGAATGATAAGCGAGTTAATGAAATGTTGACAATTGATCAATTTGAGAGCAAGTAACTTTAAAGAAACTAAAATTCTCCTACAACAGTGACAAAGAAAAAATTTGGTAATAAAATATATGCTTTTTCATTTCCTTTAAGTCACTGAAAAATTTTGGGATATGAAAAAATAAATAAATTTTTATTTTTCATAATTAAAAATTTAAGTCTATTGACAATTAGTGTAGTATTTGCTTTAACTTTTTGCTATTCTATTCAAATGACACAAAAGTTTGTTAAATTAATTTAAAATTTATTGATATAATTAAATGAATGAATGGAATTAATTGTTGGCTCAGTAAGTTTTTTGCGTAGAAAATTAAATGAATATTTAATCATTTTCAACACTTGAATAATTTCATCCAAAAATAGCAAATATTTTGACAAACCTTTTTATGTGATCTTTTTTCGTTTTTGATATTTTTTTGTTTCGTAAATATAAAAGTTGCTTACTTCTTTCACTTGCTATTTCTAACAAATTATAAAATCAATAATTAATTTTATTATCATTACTGTCGATATAGTTTATCATCTGATAAATGTCTGATGCTTTTCTACAAATATATTAATTTATGCTAATACTTAATCATAACAAATACATAAATTTAATATGTAATAGTAGCGTGTCAATAAATAATATGTTGTATTTATTTTGCACTTGTTTACAAATATGCAAAATGTTGTCAATAAATGTGACCAATATTAAATCTTTGATTAACACGCGAAGTTATTTATAATTAATTTTATAATGACTTCAAAGCTTCTTCATATTTTGAATTATGCAAAATAAATAATACGCTAATACTTAATTGACAGAATAGACTTAATTGACAGAATAAAACATATTTGATAAGAAATAAATTATTTATTCCTAACATATTATAGCATTATAGTTGAAAGAAACGATAAAAACGAAATTATAGTTATTTTTACTTTAAAAAAATATTATTACTATCACAACGATGCTAAGTTAACCAATTTTAACATTAGAATAATGCCTAACGTTAAAAAAATGATTTAAAAAAAAGATAACAAAATAAATTATACGAATAAAAATTTTAAAATGTTCCCATGAATTTTGTCATAATTCCTTCCATTGATACTGTATATAGAAAATTTCATCTGCAACATTTTTAAAATTCAGTTATTGACAAATTCGATTATGAAATATTTTATGAAATAATTATGATGAAATGAATTTTTGATAGAGCGATGAAATTTGTAATATTTCTCATATAAATGAATTCATTTATTTAATCCAAATCAGTAATACAAAGATCATTTATTCTCTTATCATCGATCTAACTAATAATAAAAGCTTACGTGCATTGTATAACATGTCAAAAATTATGTTAATTGTCTGGAATGTTGCAACATCTCAAAGCTTGTGTGTATATTTGAAATACTATCCGTTTACATGTTTTTTTCTGATAGCTAAATCTTTTGTACAGTAAATACGTTGAAAATTGCCCGCCAATTACAAAGACTAAAGATCATTGGATGGATATAAAAAGGAGCTCTTTTGCGCCAACTGACAATGTTTCAATCAGTGGTTACTCAGTTAATCGATGTCTGCAGGTTGTTTAATTCAGCTGACATTTCGATATCTTAATTCGATTCAGTTCACGTTCACCTTCAGTTGATCAACTTCAAGCATGATATTATTTGAATTCATACTATTTCATAACCTGGATGAAAGAATAAATTCATTGTAAAATAAAATCTTTCTCAATCAAGATTTATTTTACTACAGTATACATAAAAATCGAAAAAAATGATTATTTAGAACTATTTAGAACTAAATTCCATATCTTTTTTTTAATATATGAAGATAAATGCAAAAAAAAATCTCCAAAGTGAACGTTAAAATTTTGGAATATTTTAATTCATAAAAATTTATAAAATGTAATAAAATTGACTTAAAAATTCAATCCTTTTTCTTTTGAAATTTAAATGTAAGTTTTTTATTTCTCTCATTAAAACTGTAATAATCAAAGCTATAATTGTGTATACTTTTTGAATATATTGTCCTTCTAATATTAATTAAATTTATTTATTTATTCTTAGCAAATATCCTTTTTTAATTAATCAATTTTTTTTTACTAGCGCATTTTTTCTATAAATAGTTTGTGTTGCAATTGGAAAAAAGCTTTTTCCCTTCATTTCCAGTTTTGTTATTCTCGCATGTACTTCAGTTATTCAATTTACTTTATCTATTTTTGATTTTTAGAATTATTCGAAAATTCTTTTCATTTGCATATTCTAAAAAAAAAAAATTGTTCGTTTCAAATTCAAAACCAAAATTCCCTTGTAAATTTTTGCATACCGAAAAATAATTCCATTTAGCAATTCACTTCAGTTTATGTCAACAATTTTATCCATCTTTTTTTACTTTATTTAAAGTAAAAAGAAATATTGAATAAACTGTTTGGGGTTTTTGCAGGCAACAGCAAAATTTTTTGAATTTTTTTTGCTGAAATTGTAATATTTTTTCGTTTTCATTTAAGAAGATGGGAAAATATGCTACAATAATTTTACATTTTTATTTTTCCAAATATTTTTTTCTAACAATTTCAACTTTCGTTTTTTCATCTATTTCGTTACTTAATATATTTACTTAATATATTTACTATTTGACTATTAAAATCAATATTTTGCTATTAACTTTTGGGAAAACGAGAAATTAGATTGAAAGAAATGAAGAAAGAAAAGCAGAAGAAAAAAATAGCGAATAAATTCATTGAAATAAAAAATGTTTATTCTTAGTAAGAACTATAAATTTTTCCTCATTCATTTTCAACAAATTTTTTGTTTGCTTTCTAGAAAATTTTTATTTCTTATGTCAATTAAAGAATGAAACGGAAAAAAATTTAGAAAATTTCTTTTTGATTCTTTTGCAAACCGTTCATTGTTTTTTGCTGATAAGAATGATTCAGAATGATTTCTTTTTTTTTCTTTCCGAAAATTAGTTGCGATATAGTGATATAAGCAAATATAATTTTTTCATTTTTTAATTTATTTTATAATATTTAAATCCTTTTAATTGTATTTCTTTTATTGCATCTTTTTCTCTTATATGCATGAAATCATTTAGCAATTATGTCTGTGTATTTTTTGGAAATTATAAAATTTCTTTGTTTTTTTATTTTCTTAAAATTATTTATTTTTTCGTTTTCAGGATTAAAAAATAAGAACGACAAATGTAGTCTTTTCAAACATTTCATGTAAAAAGTTTCCCTTTTTTCGCTTTCCTTTTTTTTTAATAATTTTTTCTCGCTGAAATTATTTGCAATACAATAGCAAATATAATAAACAAAATGTTTTCAATCCTCTTCTTTCGTTTTTTCTTTTCTTTTTTTTTCCTCAATAGCCTTTTGTTAAGAATTTGATTAAAGTTTAAGAAAAAAAAGTTTACATATCTACTGCTACGTTGCCTTCAAATATTGTCAAAATATTGTTGAAAGAATTGGAATTTTTAGATATATCTTTTTTTAATTTTTAAATTCTATCTCTGACGAAATTCAATTATTTATATAAATAAAAATAAGAAATAGTTAAAATTTAAATTTAAATTAGGAAGAAAGAATCAAATAAATATTTGATATGAATGATTTCAAAATTTATCAACAAACTTGTATTTAATAAATGATTATTGATCAGTCAATTATTAGAAGATAAAATATTTTGATATACTGAGGAATAAATGTAATTAAAATGTTTCATGAAATTTTTGCAATAGAATTTTAAAATTGTTTATTAACCCATCATTTATAATCATTTCAGAACTTATTCTTATCATCATGACTGCTCAAGTTCATTATTATCACTATAATTACTTAAAAATTTAATATCAATTTGATCTTCATTATTATTATTAAACATTTCGCTAGTACCGTCATAATCACATCAACCTTATGATGCATTATATTTATATAATTGTTTCGTTACTATTAATTTACTGTTCATCATTATTCTTAATTATGGTCAATTCGGGATTAACATTATTGACCCTTTAGAATTTGTCGCTATCACTAAGATAACTGATGTCTACTGTCATCATTACAATTACTATTAATTCAGTAATTTATCATTATTACTATAATTTATCATTATTCAGTAATTTATCATCATTACTATTCATTTAATATTCCACCATTATGATTATTTACATTTGCTATAATGATCACTCAAAGTTTAGTTATCATCACTTATGAACTTATGAACTTCATTTATTAATTGCTTTTAATCCCTTTTCCAATAGATAATCAATCCTACATATTTAATAAAATCAGTGCAAATATTATTACTGAAACACATGATATGTTATCACAAAAATTTGAAAACTTTGCTAAATTAAATAAAATCGATTTTATTAAAAACAATTTGCTGTATCTGAATTAAAATCATGGAGAATTTTTGATCTTTTAATAAATATAAAATTAATAATAAAAGTGAAAAAGTCAAAATCTCAAAAGAAACTTCAAATACAATTATTTTTATAATTTTTAAAAGCACCAAATTATGTGAATAATAAAAAAATTTTCATTTTTAAATTCGCTTTTTTTTAAAAATTTTGGATGCATACGTATATATGTATTTACACGAATAGAATAGATGTATGAAATATCAACATCCAATAACTTTCTCTTTCCCGAAAAAAAAAGGAACTTAAATTCCATAACAAATACTTGTTCACTTGATAAATTTGTAATAATTTGAATTTTCACTTTAAAATATCTAATTTATATAGTTTAGGAAAGATGAAGAAATATAACTTTCTAATTAAAATTTATTTTTAATTAAATAATTGATATGAAAAATTTGCATAATTTGATTTTTAACAAAATTTATGCCATTTCTTAGGTTCATTTTTTTAATTCCGAAAAGAGGAAAAAATCAATCAATTTACAATTTATGCTTATACCAAATAATTGTATTTATTTATTTCAATTTATTGTTCAGTATGAAAAGATAACAATTTTTCAATTTTTTCTACACATCTCTTTCTTTATATTACTTTAATCAGAAGAATAGTTTAAGAATTTATCGCAATTTTGATTTAGTCATTTCTGACAGGAAATGTAATTTACTGAAAAAAGTTAGTATAATAAATAATTTTTTAATTTTTTAATTTTATTTGTAGAGAAATATGAATAATAATTCATCTAATATGAAAATAATTTTTTTGCAAAGTTTAATATATGATAAATATTAATGTTTATTAGTTGAAATATTTGAAAATGACTTTCTTAAATTTATGTAAAATTAATTTACGATTTTGCAAATTATTCCGTTGCGAAATTAAATTTCTAAAGGGCAAAAGAAGAACAAATAAACTTATTGTAAATATTTTAATGAAAAAAAACTAATATTTCGCATGGTAATCAGTTGAAATGTCTGAAAATGACTGCATTAAATTGTATACTTATTGAGAAAAGATATGATTAATTTAAAATTTGAAACGAAGTTTTTGATAATTGATAATAATTATTTCTCGAATCATAAATTAATTATTTAAGCGATAATTTTGCATTTAAATGATTTTCATATAAATTAAAGATTTTTATGATAAATTTTAAATATTAATCTTTCTAAACAAAAAATCAAAAAAAAAATAGGAAAACACATTGAAAAAGGAGAAGTATGAAAGGAAAGGAAAAATTATTAATTTTTCAAATAAGCAATTAATTTCAAACAAATAAATATAATTATTTGCTAAAAAAATTGACTGATTGATTTTTCTTTTTTCTTTAATTCAAAACAAATACCAATAAAAAAATTACGAAATATTTTTAACAATCAAATTATACAAACTTTCTATGAATAGTTATTACCATATAACTATTTAATTTTAATATCAAATTGCATAATTCATCAAATCATATTAAACTAATCATATTCTTAATTTTAGATAATCATTATCATAAAACATCATTTTTAAAATGATTGCTTAGATAAAATATTGTTTATTTACTTTTTTTTGATTTAATCATTGCTGACAGAAAATGTAATCTATTGAAAAAAATTATAATAAATTTAATCTCTTAATTTATTCTGTAGAGAAGTATGGATTATTTATCCAATATGAAATTAAATAATTTTTTAAAAAATCAAATTACCAATATTTTTTAACAATATTATCTGATAACTACCATTGAATTTCAATGACGAATAGTAGCAGGCATTGATTATAACTTAAAAGTTTTCCAAATATCCTAGTTAAATATCACCTGTAATTCATTTTACCTTCCTAACATATTTTAATAAAAAAAAGTTTTTCCGAGATTTTTCCGAAGAAGAAATCTGGGAAAAAACATCTGTTTGATTTGAAAAGTAATTATTCCAAAGCAAGTAAAATGAGAATAATATATTTGAATATATACAGAGATATTTACTAATTCAAATCAAACTGTTTTTGCCTCATTGAAAAAAAAAGAATGAAAAAAAGTCTCGAGAAAAAAGGAAAACGTTTTTAATCAACTTTTTTTCGTTCAAGAAATGATTTCCGGTTTTTGCAAATGTCTTCCGCTTTTTTTCCCGTTTTTTTTCTACCTTTTTATTTTAATTACCGATTTAATCGAGAAAAAAAATTTTTTCTAACCGATATTGCTACTGCTCACTTCATGCGAATTGCAATCTTATTCCAAATTCTATGGCTTTAAGCAAAAATTTCCTTATGTGAATAAGATTGATCAAAAAATTTTTGTCCAAATTTGCGGAAAATTTATCCCATGAGAAAATTTTCATTATTTGCTGTTTTTTGCTTTTGTTTTAGAAGTCAGTTGTAATTTTTTTGTGGAAGAAATTAGACTAAGTTAGCAAGATTGATGCGAAGAATTTTTTCCAACCTTTCAAAATTTTACGAAAAAAGATTTCCGTCGTTTTTTCTCCTTTTTTTTCTCTTGTTTACAACTAAACTGTAATTGAAGTCTAATTAAAGTATCGTTGAAAATGTTTTCTCGTTTTTTTTTTACTTGAAAAATAGATTGCATTATTTTTTATGCACATTTGTCAAAAATAAATTTTTGAAATTATATGTCAGTTGAATTTCGAAAAACTATTTCAAAATATTTTGATGTAAAATATGATAATGATAGTGGTCCGTTTTTTTTATCATTTTCATTTTCTGACTGCATTATATCAAATTATAGTTTATATTTATATGCGAGAAATGTTATAATTTATTTATACAAATATAATATGACGATATTGTTTTCTTCTACTTTTTTTTCAATATATTGTAAAAGTTTTTAGAAAAAAATTAATTCTTTGAAATGAAATTATATAAAAAAAAACGAAGAAAGCTGTTTAATTACAACTATGGGTAGTGATAATGATTTGGCAAGATTGTAATTAAATTTCGAAATTAAAAAGAAAGTTCAGTTTTTTCTTAATTTTGAAATATTAGAGAATGACAGCTTATAAAAATTAATCCTTCAAAATTAACATTAGATTTCAAAATTAAAAAAAAAGATTTCCAGCTTTTTTTAATTAAAAAATATATATGAAAAAATTGAGCTGATAGTTTTGATTGGTAAATGTTATCATATCATATTTAAATATCATTTTACTTGTGATATTCTATCACTTAAAAGATTTTCCAATGATGAATTTTATAATCCGCTAGTATCTGCTTGTTTTCGGCTAATTTCGATAATTCATTTGTAAATTAAAAAAAAGAAGATGAATGAAAATAAATAATTAAAGAAAAGATATGATAAAAAAAGTTAAAACATATTACAGTTCAATTAAATTGGCGCATTTTTTTCATATCTTTTTTTATCAATTTAAAAATGATAAAAATTTTAACACACCAGAATATAATGCATAATTTACATTCGTAGCACTAAGATATTTTAAAGAATTGAACAAAAAACAAAAAAATTTTTTTAGTTTTCAGCTAAATGATAATAAAATGATAAAATTTCCATTAAAACATTTCTATTTTATTTTTATTAATGAAATCACAAAATTTTTATCAATTAACTTTTAAATCGATGTAAAAATACATTAATTTATTGGTATCAATAATGAAATATTCATAAATTTATTTACAAGCCTTTCATTCTGTTTGCACATAATTTAATAGTAAAATTTTCGCATTGTTATCAAAAATTTTTCCATCACATAATAAAAGAAATATTAATAAATTTACGGATAAATTCTTTTTTATCAGTTTTGATAACAAAATTTGATAATATTTTTCATCATTCTTTCATTTCCTTTAACCAAATGATCGATGAAAGATCAGCGATTTTTTTTACAAATTGTTGTTATTTTTATAAAATCAATTTTGGTCACAAAATTTAAAATTCAAAAAATACATTGTTAGCTAAAAGATAGCAAAAATTTACTTTTAGTTTTAAAATTTAATTTTAGTTTTAAACAAATTAATATTCATTGTTTGTTATTATTAATTAAAACTCAGACAAAATATTAAATTCAGTAATTAATATACGTACATAACTTTATTCAAAAATTTTGAGACAAATTTAGATTTGAATTTTTTCGATGCTTTTTTTTCACATTCATATAAAAAAATAATTGTCATTTTTAGCTAACTTTTTCAGCATTTTATTTTGTTTACTTACTATGTCATCAAATAATCTAATAAATTTTGCCATTCATAGATTTTTTTTTATAGCAATGCAATAAATCTCGAATAAAATTGCATTCTATTTAAAGTTTATTTTTTTTCTCGAGAGGTTTGATATGAGAGAAAATTAAATTTTGTTTTTTGATCTAAAAATGCAAGAGAGATAAATTCGTTTTCCTTTTCTTTTTTTTTGATAAATCATTTTTCTTTAATTCGAAAGAAATTTAGAAAATAATGGACAAAAATAAGTACTATTGATTTCTAACTGATAATATTTGTAACTGATAATATTTAGCACTTTTTTATTTAAATCATAAATTCATCATTCTTTCCTATCTATCATTATCATTCATTTTTTTCACTCGTTTTTGCTATAAAAAAAACAATTTTCAATATTTTAAATGAAATGATAAAATGATTTCAAAAAAAGTTCCTATTTTTAAATAATAATTCATTTGTTTTTGCAAATCACTTTTATACATTTTTTCCTTAAAAAAATAAAAAGTGATATATGCAACTTCATTGATTAAATTTAACTTATTATCAGATCAAGAAGAGTGTTATTTTATCAACCTGTTAGATTTCATTTCAGTATATGCAAAATTTAGGTATCATTCTTTTTCAAGAGGAATTCTATTCTTATCAGTATTATTTGTCTAATTTTATCGAATGCAACTGATTAAATGGCTTTGAAATTTAATTTAATCCGGTAAAATTTATATTTTTATAGTTGCAGAAATTATTTATAATTGCTATTTGCCTAATGTCAGCAATTGATATTATCAATGATACGGTGTTATTTGATATGAATTATCAAAATATCGATTTTGAATCATTAAATCGATTGCCAACAGAAGTTGTATGCTTTTTTTTCATTTTTTAACGTTAAATTGCGGAAAAAATCACTGAAAATAATTTGTACTAATGAAAAAAATCATGATTTTAAATTTACGATTTTAGTACTGATAATTTTATTTGGGTCAAATATTTTAATTTATCAAAAAAAATCATAGAACTTTTATTTAACTGACAAATTCGATTGTTAAAAGATTTTATCTGAAATTACTCAATTATTTAAACTTTTTTGAATAAATTGAAAAGTATTTTGCTTATGATGAAAATATGGAAATTTCATTAAAGCATTTTTAATTCAATCAATATATCATGATAACAATTAATGATTTCGGATAATGATTTGCTGCAATGAAATATGCCAATTCTATCAAGCTGATATTTTCTTGGCCAAACTTTTCTCGATTTAATCAATTTAACTTATTTATCAACTTTTCATGCTATTTATGTCTTCAATTTATTATCATTTCTGTTAAATAAAATATAATTATATTTTATTGATTAAAATTTTTTCATTTTAAATCTGATCTCGTGTGTTTAAAATTTTATAAAAATAATTGGAACATTATAAAAGATTGAAATGATAACTGATAAGAATTAGTTATATATGATATTGAAGCATAAGCTGATGATTCAAAAGCAGCATAAACTGATGATTCAAAAACGCTGATTATAGTGTTATCACAAATTTTATACACAATTTATTATAATCATACCGCAGCTTAGAATAGTATACTGGATAAAATAATAATTAATAACTGTTAGAAATTAAAATAATAATAATTAATAAAAATTACAGACTGAGATAGTAGCAACAGTTAATTAAAAATAGTTATAATATTATTATTGAATTGAAATAATAGATGATATAATTAATTTTTATTAGTCAATTACCTAATTAGTATAATTGCAGATTGAAATAATAATATATTTCTTGTGCCTTTGTATTGGTGGTCCGTTAAATTTCATATGCTTTAATCGAGCATTTCGATTATATGCAAAAAGTCGAAAGCAACGAAATCGAATGCTTTTTCTTAGACTACATTTAAATATCGCTGATTTATTAACAATTTTCATTTATACACCTTCACAAATCATTTGGATGGCAACATTTCAAGTATTTCAATTCCATTTCTTGTATTTCAATTCCATTTCTTTTTTTTAAATTTTGTCCACGAATTATAAATTTTTCATAAAATTACAAAAAACAAAGACAAATAATCTAAACGTAATAATAATAGCATGCTTGTAATTGCATGTAAATTTAAATTATTTCTATTAATTATTATGAGTTCAAATTCGAAATGATATTATATATGCAATACGATTGGATGGTTTGAAATTAATGTAAATTTAAATTATTTCTATTAATAATTATGATTTCATATTCGAAATGCTATATTACACATGTCATAATTCGATGGTTGAAATTAATGAAAAATTTAAATTATATTATTTTTTATCATATTAGTTATTTGAAATATCGATATAAGTTCTAATCAAAAAACTAGCTGAACATTTCATTAATTTATATGCTATATAATCGAGCAAAATTGCTACAAGTTTTAATATTTAGATATTACCAAATCATACAGTATCATAGGTTGGCAGGGTTATACCAATTCTACAGTATCATAAGGTTGGTAGGGTTATACCAATTACAGTATCATAGGTTGGTAGGATTATCGGCAGTAGACGAAAAAATTTTGCATGTTTAGTTATAGAATGATACAGTTCAAATGATAATTTTATTGATAAAAAGATAACAGTGAGAAATAAGATAATATATTGAAATTGCTGACATTTTTTTTAAGTAAGAAAACGTTAAGTTTGGTAAGAGAATATTGAAAGTGAAAATTAAATAAAATTTAAAAATTAATTTTAATTAATTAATTAATCGATTGATTTTTAGTGGTATGGCGGTGATATTTTATGTCGTATATGTAAATTTTTTTACACATTTAATTTTTATTTAAATTCATTTGTTATTGCGGTAATCGCTATTGATCGAGCACAAGGTGCATATCGAATAAAGTTTGTTCAATATTTATTATCACTTCTTCTTATCAATTTTATTGTTTTATCTTTAGTTTAATTTAATTTAATTTCATTTCTCTCCAGCTTATCAGTGTTAATTTATCAAATAAAAATTGTTTTTAGATTAGATTCAATAGTATCAATTTTGAAATTATTTAATTTAATTTAATTTTCACTTTATATCACTTTATCAAATAAGATTTATCAAATACAAATTAGTTGTAATACTGAAATTTTGAAATTTGAAAAAGTTTTTCCGTTTCGTCTATTTTTTAATTTTTCCTATTCTTATTGGGGGCGAAGAAAAGTATCATTTCGAACATTTAATGAATTTATGATTCATCATCATTTATCAGAATTATTGAGCATTTTCTTGAATTTCGCGAATTAAATCTTAGCATTCACTGAATTTACCATTTATTATCACTTTTATCAATTGTCGGATGTATTACTGGACATTCTTTTGAATTTCGAGAATTAAATATTGAAAAAAACAAAAGTAAAACTTCTCTGATTAATTGAATTTGATCAAATGATAATTCTTTAATTTCTAAAAATTCGTTATTTACACATTTACTTTTTTTATTGAAATTTTTTTTTTTGATTTGATATATGGTGGATGGATGCCAAAAAGAAAATTCAATTCATTTTTTGTATCAAATTTGTGCCTTTTTCTAATTTCATTTCGATTAGAAATCAAAATTATAATTTAGAACTTCGGAAAACCTCGAATTCTATGAAATATTCTCAAAAAAAACGAAAGTACAAATTCAAATAATTATTTTTTAGGACGAAAAATTATTGATTTTATTACTTTTTGTTCGATTTCACTTTTTACATATTTCTTCAGAAATAAAAAACTTCTAAACATTTTTGAAAACGATTCTAAAAAAAAGTAACTACTTGAAAGTTTAAGAATTTCTACTGTTTACTATGATATTTTATTAAAGATGAAGAATGTAACGCTTTTGAAATGAATTTTTTTCTAAATAAAAATTGTACTAATTGATAAAGTTAATTGTTAGGTTGATAAAGTTTTTTTATTTTATTTCAAGTTTTTCTATTAAAATTATTTTTGCAAATATTCGCCAGCTAAGTGTTATTGTTTTTCATATAAGTTAATTCTGTTAACTAAACTTTTGCCATATTATTTACTTAATTGGAAATTTAAATTAACTTTATAAATTAAAATTTAATTTATAGTAATAAAGAGGCATCAAAATTAGCATTTCGTTGGGTCAAATATATGCTTGTATCGTCGTATATCGCTGCAATTATTTTTTCCATACCACAAATATTCATATTTCGTGTATATCAACCAAATGAAAATATCGAATTTCGGTAATTAAATTTACTAATTTAATTTATTTCATTTTCCAAACTTTTTTTTAAAAATTCGTTGCATTAAAATTTATGATTACTATTTGATCGGTAATTGGAAATCGAAGACAAAGAAAATAAATTAACTTAAATGAAAATAATGAAGAAGTAAGATTCGGAAAAGAATTTAACAAAAAATTTTTATTCAAATTCTTGTATGATACATCTACCTCTTCAGTTAGTTTAACCTTTCCTCTCGTCGAATGGGTCAGAATTTATAATAATAATAATTTGTAAATTACATAATTAACAAATATATAAGGATGAATTATTAAAGTCTTCGAAATGAATTTAATTAATTTAAAATTCTGAATTATTATTTAATAATTCCCATTTCATCATTTAATTAATTTTAAATTAAATATAACGAGAATGAATTTTTCAGAATAAAGCATTCGAAATGAATTAAATTAATTTAAATTCTAAATTATTATTTAATAATTCTTATTTTCATCATTTAATTAATTCTACAAATTCTTAGCCAATGTACACCTCTATGGACAATTTACGCATACAAATATGATCTTCAAATGCGATTAGCTAAGACGGATCATGAAAAGCAATTTTTAACAGCTAATTTCTATCAGGTATATATTAATTAGCTAATTGATTTATTAATTAGTCTGATTTTCAACGTATGCTTTTGAAATGAATTATAAAAAATAATATAATAGTCAAAAAAAATAATTTCATTAACGATTATTTGTTTATGTAACAAAAATTATCATAATTATCTCATGCGAAAATATAATTTTGATATATGATATGATAAAAAATGAAGCATCTGATAAATCAACAATATATTTTTTATAAGTTTTTTTTAACATCTAATTACTAATGGTAATTAGATACTACGCATATTCGTTATAATTTGATTTTGACTATATTATAATTTTTATTTAATCAAAAATAATTGCGGTAAATCTATGTCACTTTCAGTCATTTTCAAATTTAAACAGTGAATTTTACATAAAGATTGAAATTTTACACATTTCTAAATATTGAAAAAAGGACGACAACTTCTTGGCTTATATTAAAGTACAGTAATGAAGCACTTTGTATATGCACATTCTAGGTACATAGCAAACCCCTTAGTAAATCATTTTATACAGTACACTGTTGCAAACTACAGTAGTAGAATCATTTTATAATATGATGTTAACCATTTTCATTTCTTCCATTTTTCGAACCATTTTCCAGTACTGTATCCTACCATATATAACTGTTTAACTGAATCATAGTTAATAAATAACCAGTGATTAAAATCGAGTGAAATTATCAATGTCTTTGATATATATCGTACGATTTTCACAGTAAAGATTGTATGAAGCATTTTTAAAATTTTAAAACGATTGAAAAAACAAAAACAAATTTAATTAAAAAATACGCTACTAAATAGCTATCAAATAAAAAATTAAAAAGTTAAAAAATTAAATGAGATATATGGAGAGAGAAAGAGAGAGGGAGAGAGGGAGAGAGAGAGAAAAAAAAGGAATGAAATAATCGAAAAAGAATTGAATTACATATAAGCCTAATTATATAATTGCTTTTCATAATCATCTATTTAAGCAGCACTCATAAAAATTAGCATAAAATGATATAAATTATCAAAATTTCTTTATGCTATTTATTTTGATAAATTTTTTATAAAAATTTATCAAAATATTTTTATCAAATTTTTCATCTGAAATTTATTTTCACGATTTAATCGACCAAACCTTTAGCTGATTGAATTTTTAATTAATTAAGCTTTTTTTTGATTCATTGATTGATTAAATTGCTTAATCAATTTCAGGTTCATCGATTAGAAAAAATTTATAATATAACACATTTATTATTTGTTTTTTGGATACCAACAACAATTATTGTATTTTCTTATGTATTTATCATTTGTAAATTTAATTCAATGAGGCGATCAAATCTACGAGGTTAATTTAATTTTTCAAATTTTAATTTCAAAAACTACGAAAATATTAGTTATAATTTTTTTATTAATTTTAAATATGCACTATGCAAAATTAAGAATTTGCAAAATTCAATTTTCGCTTATGATTAGAATATAAGTATTTTTGTCATAAAAATTATACAAATGATAACTTATCATTCGAAATTATACAAATGATAATGTATCACTTCAGATATTTCATTACAAAACTTAATATTTTAATATTGAAATTTAAAGATCGAAATGATTTCACATTATCATTGAATACAATCAATTTAAACATTATCGTACAAGAAATCTAACTTTTGTAATGAAATATCTGAAATCAATGATCTTTAAAATAGTATAGATAATAATTTTTTTTGGCAAATTTATTAAAAAGCTAATTTTGTTTAAAACTCTTTTAATTGTTTATCACAGTCATATCCATTCAATTGATATCATAATAATGTAAATCAATAATAGCGAATTTTACTTAAGTTTCAATACATCTATTATCTATCATATCACCATATCGATCGAGAGTAATACTGCAATGATGCGCTATCAATAATAGCAAATTTTAAAATATTTAGTAATAAAAATTTTGCTACAACTGTTTAAATTTTTACCTAATGAAATTTATTGAATTCAATAAAAACAATCAGTAAATTATGTTCTAAAAAAATTTTTCAATTTTTAAAAAAACACATTTGAAAGTTTGAAAATTAATTTTAATTTTCATTAATTTCAAATTCTTTAAATTTTCAGCTAATCGATTTCCATACATTACTTATACTATTTCACGTATATTACGCCACAGTCAATACGGCGATTTAGACGCTAACACGTAAGTGATAGATTAAAATAAAAATTTTTTTAATTTTCTAAATGATAATTGAAAAATTGAAATAATAAACTTCCTTTTCCATTTTTTTTCTAAATTTTTTTTCTCGAAAAACAGAAACGAATTAACATTTCCATTGCGTTTTAAATTTGTTATAAACAAAAATTTAAAATATGAAAAAAAAACTCGAGAATCATTCGAATAATCTGAATTGGAAAAGAAAAAAATTGCTTAATGAATTAAAATTCATTATCAGATTATATATAAATAGTAATTTGATATAAACAATTAAAGATTTATTTGTTCAAATTTGGCACAAAATTTAATAATTTAAAACTTGAATTAATCAAATAATTTAGTGAAAAAAAACAACAGCAGCACGCATTATATTGTTTATAAAATTATTGATAAAATATAAATTTTTACTTGAAATTTTCATTTTTATTATTTTGTTTGGTAAAATTTTATTTGAAATTTTTGATTTTATTAATTTGTTTTGTTAAATTTGTTATTTTTAAATTTTTGCTTTAAATTTTTTGGTTTTATTTTTTTGCTTTGTTAGATTTTTAATTTTTTTAGACAAATGACAATGATAGCAAAAAAATCAACATCAACTGATATGCGTACAATCTCGATCGAGAATGATTCTGCTACTGTCGCATTAAAATCGACCGCCTCAATTGGTCCATTAGCATTACAAACATTAAGTAAAGCTTCGAAGGTATATCTCATTTCATTTGTTGCAAATTTAATTAAATTTTAACTTATATAAAAAAGGAAACAGCGAAATTTCAGAAATTTTACTACAAATTAAACTAGGTTATCATTAAATAATTAAAATTATCAATAGTCTTATCAGAATTACAATTGATAAAATAAGACTAATTTCGTTTCTACCAATCGTTTTTCCTTTTTGCCTTATTTTCATCAGCGCATTTCACGTACGTCATCAAGTTTTTGTTATTTGAAGTTTTGATTTCGATATTCGATCATTTGTAAATAAAACTTATATTCAATGATTTTCAATTATCACTGGTATTATCAAAATTACAATTGATAATAAATGCAATTAATTTTATTGATAATAATAGAATTTTTTTTTGTGCCTGTTTTTTTTAAATTTTCATACATATCTTGAATACATCAAAATAAATATTCTTATATTAGAAAATTTGATATACGGTAATTTTTGACAACTTTTATATTTTAATTTTTTCTTTCTTTTAAAAAATTTCTTTTCCAGGTTTTATAAATTTCATCGATTTACAAAAAAGGTATTATTTTAAAAATGAAAATATAATAGAATATTTCACTGAAATATTTTCCTAATATTCACAAGGAAAATTATATATTTATTTTGATTTTTTCTTGAAAAACTAGAAATTCAAGAAATTTGATTATTTTAAATTTTGCAAAATTGCAAATATTGGTAATATTGAAAATATGCAAATGTGCAACATATCATATCACAATGATTAAATAATTCGTATCTAAAATTGAAATGATTTATTTAAATTATTCAATGCTGATAAAATTCAATCAATACTGATAATCGATATTGATTAATTTAAATCATTTCGAAAAGAACTTGTTGCTGCCTTTTTTTCCATTCTTAACAATGATTATTTATAAAAATCAAAAGTTTTTTAATTTCAATTTAATAACAATTTTATTTGTTGAAATTTATTCGGTCTAAATAACACAGAAACATATTTATCAAAAGTTTAGAAGAAAAATGAGACATTAAAAAAAATAGGAAAAAATTTGTTTTTTTTTCTTTTGAAATAAATGAGATATAAATTTAGAAAAAAAAGCGAAAGAAATTAAATTGAAACTGAAAGAATTGGAAAAGAATCAGAAATCTAAAATTCTATTCAATTCTGATCAATAGTATTTCAAATAATCTTGATCTAGTTTTTTACATACGTTATCATTTTTATCTGCATATGATAACATTTAAATTCAAATTAAATGCATTCATTAATAAAATATTTGAATAAATTTAATTTTGAGTTTTTTTCTTTTTTTTGGCATATATATGTTTAAATTAAGTTATTTCTTCGTGGCTTATAATTTGCATTTAAAATATATTTTAAAATTTACAAAAAATTTTTTTTAACAAATAATTTTTTCGTTTCTGATAATCAAAATAAGAAATTGTATGCTTGAAATAAATTTATCACCATTTTCTCGCAAAAAAAATTAATCATAAAAATTGATTGAAAAAATTTTTTCATTTTTACAAAAATTCTTCCGTTTCCTTTTTTAACAAAAATTTTTTTTAATGATCCAAAATATCGATATCAGTTGAACTTTTTTATTTCGATTTTTTGATATTATTCATACGACATCGTTTAATACAGATGTATCTCATAAAAATTATAATTTAAAAAACTTTCAACATTTTACGAAGTTTTTTGCCTTTTCTTTTTTTTCTCAGCTAAATTCTTTTTGATTAAATTATCAGTCAAAATTTATTATCATATTCTAGCAAAAGTGATCCTAAAAAAATTGATTTAAAATTAGTTTTTTCATTTTTCCAAAAATTTATGTTCCGTTTTTTTTGATAACAAAATATTGATTAAAATTTTGTTATCTTGTACTATTTATTTACATCCTCATTTCTAGCAAAAATATATCATAAAATTTGATTTAAAAATTTTCCTATTTTTACAAATGGCTATTACTTTTTATTTTTTAGAAAATTTTTTTTTCTGACAATGGAAATATCGATTCAAATTTCTTGTCAATGTTATCGAATATATATTCAAATTTGTTATCGATAATCAAGAATAAATATTCAAATTTGTTATCTATAATCTAGAATCAATATTCAACTTTGTTATCAATATTCTAAAAATATTATAAAATTATCTTGAAAAATTTTTTCAGATAGCAAAACGACAAGCAGCAATGACATTAATTGCATATTTAGTCTTATGGTCACCGTATAATATGCTAGCAATGATGTATACGGTAACAAATGATGAAATTGTCGCGGATAAATTAAATTTTTTAAATGCATTAATTGTTGTTAATCCGGTCGTTAATCCCATAATTTATGGCCTTTTTTAATACGGAAATCTTGTTTTTATTGCATTCATTCAGTTTTTATTTAAAAGTTTTAATAACAAAAATTTGAATAGAATTAATTACGGTAAATCAATTATCATTTTTGTTGTTAATTTTTAATATTTTATTAAAATTATTATTTTCTCTCTATGATTATTGATGTATGCGTTAACAAAAAAAAAAAATAAATAAATAAATATGTAAATAAAAACATAGTTTTGATAAATTATTTTCATAGAATGTAATTAATAAATCAAATCAAAAGATAAAAATGATAACGTATGCAAATATATCATTTTATTATGAATGACCATTTTTTCTTTTCGCATTTTTTTTTTGAAATAAATTAATTGTTTAATGATTAATTAATATTATCAACAGATACCGGAATGATTCGATTATCATGATGATAAGCAAGTATAATCAAATAACGTTTGCTAATTACTTATTAACTTAATTACAAATTAATAAGTAAATTATAAATTTGTAACAAATTTGCATTTCTAAATCATTTATTATTTTTTTCATATTATTGTTTAAATTATATTAAAACTTCTATAGTTTTTTTGGTTTTAAAATATTATTTTTTGAATCCAAAACAAAACAAATTTTTTAAATAATTAAATTTAATTTGAACATATTTTAGAGTTCAAATAATTAAAACTATTTTTAATAATCCATAAAATAAACATAACATTGAAATATGTCAACAAATTATTACCAAAAAAAAGAACAAATACTTAAATATGTCAATAAAGAAATTCAATACATTGATGAGAAAATAAATTTAAACAAAATTTTTAAGTTTATTTCATGTAAAAAGTACGAAAATAAATTCTGCAATACTAAAAAACACTCATCACTTCACATTTTTAGCTTACAAAAGTTAAAAAAAACAAAGCAAACAAATGTTTACAGTAAAAAAAATGAAGAAAAAAAACGATTTCAAATATGTATTTCAAATTTAAATTCAAAAAAAAATTTTTAGCTTTAAAATTGATACGAATTATGCAAAATGGTCCCAGAGCTTATGAAAATAAAATTTTATGGTTCAGATAGATGAAGATTACAGCAAATAATATTTTATTTCCCATTTTTCCTATCTTCTTATTCAATTTACAATATTATAAAATCAATGAAGAGGTGTGAAATTAAATTGAATAATTTTTTTTTTAAATTATAAATTGAATTTTTTTTTTGAAAATTAATTTGTCTTTTTGCAATGAATAGAAATTAAAGGAATTTTTAAAAAATTAATTTTAAAATTTGAGTAAATTTAAATTTTCAGATACTTGAAAATGTTAATTATTTAAAGATAGCAATGTGTGACAGGAAAAAAACATACAAATGAACAAAAAAAAGACTTATGAAGCAAACAATTTTTAAATATTATCATCTGAAGATAACGAATGCCTAAACTTAATTTACAGTAATATATTTATGCACAATAATCATCATAATGCTGTGGTTATACAGTAATCCAGTGCAGTAAAGCTGGGAATATTTTATCATGATACTGTAATTGTACAGTAATCAAATGCAGTAAAATTGGAAATAAAATAAATGAAAAAAATTTGTGATAGTTATTATAAATGAACAAGTAAGCTATTACAAATGATAAATTTCTTTGTTTATTTGCCTTGCAATAAACGAAGAAATTGAGGTATCTGATGAAATAAGCCACCGTCGTTTTCATCAATTATCTCGCCCGATCCGTATCCATTACCGGTAAATTGTGATATACTGTTGGAAATTAAGCTAAGTAACGATCCGGAACCAGAATGATTAGTTGGCCAATATGGTTGTATCAATGGTTTTAGTGAAGGTTGTGGATCAATAATTCGAATATATGGATTTATCAGTTCACTTGGAATACCACCAAACCATGGTAGTAATCGTGGTGATCGGGTTATTGGTGTTACCCAAGATTTTACCAATGCACTATCGGTAAACCTTGGTACTTTAGCTCGAGGTATCATAGTAGTTGCTAAAAATGGTTCTACCAATGGTACTGGTGATGATGGTGTTATCATGGAAGCAGGATGACGAGTAGTAAAGAATGGTACAAACAATCCAGTACCTGAAAATATAATTTTTCAATCATATGAATATGATTCTCGAGAATCCTGTTTCCTGACATTTATCAGTAAAGCAAAATAAATATAAATTTTGTTCTTATCATATATGATCAATTAAAATTATCTTATCTCGAATTTCTTTAATTAATTTAAACAGTAAATAATGAATTTATATGAAATATTTTTCTTTCTCAATCTTCTTAAACTTAGAACTATTTCACTGATTTATTTTATTTTTTTTTTTTCAAAATTATCATCAAGCATTGCTCGTATTGATATACATTAGAAATATCAAAATTGTAAATTAAAAATCAAAAAACTTCAACTTTTTTCCAGTTTTAATTTCAGAAAAAAAATTTACATACCTTTGCAAATTTTAGTTTTTTCCTTGCATTCTTCTACCGTATCAAATAAATTTTGATTTGTTTCAATTGTACGACAACCTGGAAACCAAAATTCTTCACATCGTTGATTATATCTAAAAAAAAAATAAAATAAAATATAAAAATGATATTTGATAGCAAAATCTTTGGATTGCTAATTTTTTTTAATTTTTCAAAAATCATAAAATACTCCTTTCCTTTCTCTCATTTTTAGTGAATAAAATTACAAGACTTGGATAGTTATCACTGATAAAAAAAAAACAGTCGATAGTAAACTCTTGCACCTGTTACATTTAGTAATAAATTTAATCACTGAAAAAAAATTTTCTATTTCTTTATTTTAAATCTTACATTGTATTTTTACAAAAAATTCAAAAAATTGATATAAAAATTTTTTACTGACAAAAGTTAACGATGATTCTTTTAATGAAAATAATTTCTTTTCTATTCCAAACTAGCTATTACTACTACCACTATTTATTATCACTATTATTATTATTTATTACTATTATTATTTGTATTACACTAACAATGAGATAATTTTTTTGAGATAGTAGCTTATCATTAATACCAAAAATGATAAGTGAAGCAAAAGATGGATCACAAGTTCGGTTAAAATTCAAAAATTAAACCTGTTATAAGCAACTTTAATTTTAAATCCACAAAATTTTCCTTGTGGTTGATCCAAATTACAAATTTCAACAGAACTACCAATTAGTTTCGTTGGTAATTCTGCAAAAATTCCAACGAATAAACTAAAATTATTATTGAATTTAATTTATTATTTTAAAATATTTTCCAATTTTTGAATAATTTATATTTCGTAGCACAATAAAATTTACAATTTAAAATAAATTAATTTAAAAAAAACTGAAAATTTAATGAATTTAATTGAAGTAAGCGAAATATATTAAATTAAATGAAAGTAAAATCTAAGTAAGTAACAGATTATTTCAGAAATAATCTAAAATGTTAAGAATTAATTTGTGCAAAAAAATTAAATTTTTAAAATTTTGAACTGACACAATGTAAAACGAAAATTTGAATTATAATCGAAATCAAAATGTGCAAAATTGATTTCGCATCATTTAAGATTATATTAATTATTGCAAAAAAATTACGATTGCACAACTAATTTTTCGAATTAAGTTTTAAGTTATCAAAGTGTTCAAATTAAATTTTAAGTTATCAAAATATGAACTTCATAACAATAATTAACATATCACGTGATGCTATCAAAAATTTCGGGCATAATTATTCGAGACATGTATATATGGTGTACTTAAATTTATTTCATTAATATATTATCAATTTAATGAAGTTGAAATTAATTAAATTAATTTCACTAATTATCAATTCGATGAAGTTGAAATCGACAGCAACTATTTTGAATTAATTTTTGGTAAATAATTAAATTGAAAAAAATACTTCGACACATACCTTCAATAGAAATAGACGATGATTCCTTATCAGTTGATGATGATAGTAATGATGATAATGATGGTGTTGTAACTGCTGTTGTTGTTGTTGTTATTGTTAATTTCGATTCGACGATATTTGAATTTTTAATTTTATTTTCGGTAAATAAATTAGCATTTGTAGTTGTTGGCAACGGTATTCCATCATTTGCTGCTGTTAGACACTGTAATTACATTGAAAAAAAAAAATTTTTGAAATAATCCAAAAAAAAATTGTAACTTTTTTATATTTTCGAGAAATTAAATAATATTTTTTTATCGATAATTTTAAATTAAAAACTAAAGAATTTGAGAGAGAGAATAAAGGAAGCCTTACATAGTTTATTATTATTATATGAAATAAAATATTAAAAGGTATATTTAATTGCAAATTTAATTCAAAAATTTTAAATTTAATTATTTCCTCTTTATTTTTATTATTTTTTTGAGATAATTAGTACAATAATTAATATAATAACTATTGATATAATAATTAATGCATAACTATTTTGGTATTTATTATTTAATTATCTCAAAAAATATATAATAACTATTCATATAATAATTAGTATAATTTTTTTTTGGTGTTTATATTTTGTTGAAGAGTTTTAATAAAATATGCAAAAATCATATGACAAGTTTGGCTTTTTCGTCTTTTTTTTAAATTATCAGTGGTTGTTTCTAAAAAAAAAATATTTGAAAAAGAAGAAAGCAAAAATTTACATCTTCAGGTATTTTAAAGCATGTATTACTTGTCTCATCCTGATATTTTGCTACAGGTCGTCTACAAAGTTCACGTGGAAAATTACACACGTACGGTTTACAATCACGTAAACCAACGTTTGACCATTTATCATCGGAAAGAAAATCTTCGCCTATAATTCAAATTATTATTTCATTTTCTTCCTCTTTTCTTCTAATCCTAAATATATGAATAAATTATGCAAATGTAAAGTATTATCTATTCGTAGCAAATATTAATTGACATGCATGCATTGCACGCATTTCGATTTTAAAATCACAAATGAAATATATCTAATAATACATTACTAATTTTAGAATAACTTATAATATAATTTACAAAAGTCAAAGGTTAGATTTGCTTAAATGAAATGAAAAAGTTAAAATTTTAATTACTGCCATTAAAAGAAATAAAAGAATGAAGAAAGAAAAGGAACAATTTTAAGTGAAGCGGAAAAAATAAAATAAATTAATTAATTAATTAAATAAACTAACATTCTGTATGTTCAAATAAAATTTCGAGAAATGAATCGAAATTATCAGGAAATGTTAACGCGTTAATTGTATTTTGATAATGCATTGATCCGATCATCATCATAACTGTCATTGTTATCATGATCATTATCATTATTGTTGATATAATTATGTATCAACAATATTATTTGTTCGAATTGATAATAATTGTTGATAACCTGTTTAATATTATTACATCATTTTCCGAGTATTATCATTCAAATAATCCACTATTTAGATTAACAAATACACGCAATTTATTGCAATTACAATAACAATGATAATAATAATAATAATGATACTAATAATAATAATAGTAATCTCTCAATAATCTGAATATTATTAATAATAATTCTACCAATAATAATTATTCTTTTCATTAATAATAATAGTAATTTTACAACAACAACTCTCTTACTATTATCATTATTGCTATTTACACTGATACTGTTCTTACGATAATTAAGAATAACAATAATAGTTATTATCAACAATAATAATGATAATTAATGATGATGATGATAATAATGATAACAATAATAATAATAATAGTGATGATAATAATAATGGTAGTAATAGTGATAAATAATGATCATAATAATAACAATAATAATAATAATAATAATAATAATAATAATAATAATAATAATAATAATAATAATAATAATAATAATAATAATAATAATAATAATAACAATAATAACAATAATAATAATAATAATAATAATTTCTGCATCTAAGATGATTTAATTAACAACAATGGCTAAGATGATAAATGCACAATTTTTGACAAACTATTGATAGAATGAAGTAGTTTGAATAAAATTTTCACCCATTTCTCTCTCTCTCCCTCTCCCTCCCTCTCTCTTTCTCTTTCTCTCTCTGATCTCTTTGTATACAACAAGTATATATATATATATATATGTATGTGTGTATGCATATATATATCAATGTATGCATGTGTGTGTGTGTGTGTTTGTATGTACGTGTGTGTGTGTGTGTGTGTGTGTGTGTGGGTGTATACGTGTGTATGTATGTTTGTATACGTTGTACGTCATAAATCCTGTTTTATAAGATGATTTTATTGTCCGATTCATTCATTTATTCAATATTATTAATCAAATCATTAAATAATGTTATAAATAATTGTTAAGATGAATGAATCATAAATATCAATTATAATTTCCTTATCACCTTATCTATAATTTAATCACATATGTTTTTTAATTTATGCAATATACATTTATATTTGCATAGATTAAAATTTAAAAAACAAACAAACAAACAAACAAACAAAATTTGATAAAACCAAAAAAAACAGATAAGAAAAGAAAAAGAAACAAACAATGAATGATATGATATGATAAGATAAGAAGAGAAAAAAGGAAAAAAAATTTTAAGGGAAAAAGAAAATGTGAAATTTTATAAAATTATAATTTTATTTAAAGCAAAAATTTATTGTTTTTCCTTTAATTTAATTTTTTTTGTGTTCTCATTCAATCTATTTCTTTTTTCTTTTCTTCTCTTTCTTTCATTCATTCTCTTCGATTTTTCTTCTTTCCGTCATTTCTTTTCTTTTCTCATTTTCCTGTTTTATTTTTTGCAAATATTCATCCCTTTCTTTATCTCTCTCTCTCCCTCATTATTTGACATTCTATTTTTTTAGAAAAATAATTTTATAATTAATCAATTAATTAATTAATTGATTCATTTATTTATAAATTATGAAATAATTAATTTATTAATTTAATATTTTTGAATTTCCTTTTCGCTTTTTTCATTCATTTTGCTTTCCTTTTTTTCCATTCGATAAGAATTCACAAAATTTTATTCATTTCATACGTAGCTGAAACAACTGGTTTTATATAAAATAAGAAATGAAATTAAATGGATTGAATTGAATTGAATTAAAATGGATTGAAATGAGTTAACAATGGAAATTATATGGAAGATAAAATGATAACAGTAATAAATGGAACAATGAAAAAGTCATGAAAATATTTCTAATCATTTCATTTCATTCTTTCCCATTTTATCACTTTTCCTTCTTCGTCTTCTTCTTCTCATTCTTCCTTTTTCTTCTCCTTCGTCTTCGTTTATTAATAAATTATCGATTAAAGTTTTTACTAATATTTTTAATTTTTAAATCAAAATTATCTAATTCTTATCAAATACTTATTCTTACAAAAATTATCTAATATGTTTATATACTTATCTAAATTTGAAATCCCTTTTTTTTTCCTATCCCATTTTTTTATTAATTCATACAATTATTCATTATAATTTTTAAGTTACTTATTTATTTTTTATTAATTCATACAATTATTAATTGTAATTTTAAATTTACTTATTTATTTATTTAAAAAATTTACTTTTTCGAGTTTCACTTTTATTATTTTTGTGAAAATTTTGTTAAATTTTTTATTCTTTGAGTTTTGTATTTTTTGAAAATTTTTATTTTACAACAATTACTTTTGAATAAATTGCTAAAAAATTTGCATTGATTTAATTAATTGATAATTAAATATGATTATAATAAATTAATTTTTATATTTTGTTTTTGTTTTTCCCGTTTGATAAATAAAAATTCAACAAATAATTCAATTCGGTTTAGTTGATCATTTTATATTTGTTGTTGTTTCAATAGTTTTCTTTTATTTTTTAAATTTGCCAAATTTCTTTAAAAATTTTTTTTAAAGAAAATTCTTTTCCAAAGTATTTTGTTCTTTCGCTTTTCCATTTCATTTTAAAACTGTTAAAATTTTTTTTTTTTTGAAAATTTCACTTTAATATTTGAAATATTATTTATAAGATAATCAGTTATTTAAAGTATAAGTGCTATATCAGAATTAAGTTATTGGAGTTTTTTGGAAGGTTTTTTAATCTAATTAAATTTTAATATTTAAAAAATGTAATTAAATTTTAATTTAAATTATAACTCTTACAGTATTCAGGCTTAATGATACGAATAATATCGATAATAAGTTATTAAATTTAATATGTGAATAATAGTTGCTAATAGTATTATCAATACAAAAAATATTATTATAGTTAATGAAAGAAAATCAAACTATCAAATCTTACATTTTCCAAAATATTTTTAATCTAAATTATATTCGAATTTAATAATACAATTTATAGTGATAATAATTTACTGAATTTAATAAAGTAATAATTTTGGAGAAAAAGATATGCATAGGAATATAAAAATATATTTAATTAAAGAAAGAAATCGAACTATAAATTAAATTACTAATTTGCATAATTTTTATTTTGAAATATTTTCTATTCTTAATTATCATTTATGATTATATCGGAATTTAATAATACAAATAATACCAAATAATTATTCACTAAATTTAGTAATATAAATAATAATATTAAAAAATAAGAAAAAACTAATAATACAATAATAAAATTCATGTTTTCTTTTCTTGTTTTGTTTTCTTTTCAAAAGAAAAAAAACAGGAAAAAAATAAATTAAACAATTTAATTCTTTTGCTATCTCTCTCTCTCTCTCTCTCTGAATTCTCATCAAATTTTTTTTTCAAGTATTCAAGAAAAAAAAAACAAATTGATATTCTGTCGATGATAATGATATAGGAGAATGCTCACATTTAAAAATTTTAATTTACAGCCATAAAATATTCCATGACATTAATACTTTTAGCATTGTTGAGAAAAGGAAAAACAAAATTGATGAAAAAAAAACAAATAAATGAAATTTTTTTTAATTAAAGAAATTTTGATTAAATCATTTAAACAACTTTGGCATTACTGTCTCTAAATTAATAATCGATTTAGAAATGATAATAGGGAAATAAATATTGATTATATCATTTAAACAACTTTGGCATTACTGTCTCTAAATTAATAATCGATTTAGAAATGATAATAGGGAAATAAATATTGATTATATCATTTAAACAACTTTGGCATTACTGTCTCTAAATTAATAATCGATTTAGAAATGATAATAGGGAAATAAATATTGATTATATCATTTAAACAACTTTGGCATTACTGTCTCTATAAGTAAACTTTTCGTTCTTTTTTTTCGCTTGGAAAATCATAATTCAAAGTAATCAAAAATTTCAGATAATTATTTCTGCTTCAAAATTATTTATAAAAATTGGCAAGAATTATAATCAGATTATTAATAGATTATTATTTATTTATTTATTTTAAAAATTATAATTCAAAATAAACAAAATGCTTGGATAATTGTTTCTGCTTTAATCATTGATAAAATTTGATTAAAAAAAAAACAATGATATGCCATTAGTCGATTAAAGTTTGAAATAAGTAAGGATTTAAATAATTATTCTCTGCTTAATTATGCACTTATACACCTAACAACTTGATGTACTACTGTACTTATACTGTATTATACATTAACTATAAATAATCTCCGACTATTTTTTCTTTTTTTTCGCTTCATAAAGGTAATTTAATAAATATAAAAAAAAATTTTTTTTGAAATTCGTAGAAATCTTGCTATCTATCTAATTTTTGAGAGTATCTTTTCTTCATCTCTCTTTTCTCCTCCATCTTTTAATTCCTTCATTCTTTTCCGTTTTCTTTTCTTTATTTATTTATAAATAAAAATGATACAGTAAACAAG
>SNRZ01000229.1:0-60221 GCA_008729115.1 Dirofilaria repens | reverse complement strand
AAAAACTAAGTTCAAATTAGAAAATAACCTCCTTTGAGCAGTTGATGGGCGTGTATTCCAAACGTGTCGAATTCGAATCGCTTCATCACCTTGTGGATGTTCATATTCATGAAATGGCAAGCGACCATCATCATATAACGAAATAATTCTACTATTTGTAAACGGTAACCCCCGTTCATCCATAAACGGTGCTTCACGACTGTTATCCACAATTGGCAAACCATCAAGAAATGGTGGCATACCAAAACGTTGTTGTGTTCTCATCATTCCCATCATTGGTGATTGAGATGGCTGTTGTAGAATTCCAGATAATATTCCTGGTTTATCCAGTTCGTGATTTAATTTTGGCCGAAATCCCAACCTCCCGATTTTTTCAGATGCCATAGTACCATTAGATGGAACATGATTATTTGATCCGCTTGCCATTTCCATTGCTCGTTCATTTGTATTTAATAACGACATATTTCGTAATGGATTCTGAGTTCCTGTTTCAATAACTGGACCACATAATGAAGATACGCTCAGTGATGAAGTAGCCTAAAAGAAGAACACTTCGCATAATAAGATTAATAGAAACTTAATATAAAAATAGCATTTTTTCCAATAAAATCCCAAGACTAAAAAAAAATTATGAAAACTAAAAATTATCTTTTAAAGTTTTTTTTTTCATGGCTTTATTACAAGCATTATTATTTATTTTTTAGAACAAATTTCCAAACAAAATACAATCTTTAATTACCGAAACATCTCGATTGTTAATCACTGATGTAACAGGACCTTCAAATGTTTGATCGTTAGTTGCTTAAAAATGATAAAGTAAGTCGCATAAAAAATATTAAAATAAGCACAAATTAATTGTTTATTAGATTTTTCGTATTCAGAATGTTGTAGAGAGAATAACGATGCGGAAGCGAAGTTCCAAAAACTACAGTAATAACGTAAATACTCAAGAAAACAACCTTGCAATGCATGCACGGGAAATGGTGGAGGAACTGAAAAATCTGGAGGTGGTAAAATTAATGGCCCAGGTACCGCTGTTGCAACTGGAGGATAGCTGAAAGTACCGGAACATTCGGGAACGAAATGTGGTCGCGGTGCAGTGTATTCTGTGTAAAGCTTTGAACTTTGGAAAGACATCGTAAAAACCACTGCTGCAATATAAGAAGATCCGCAGGCAATAGAAAATAGTTTAATTATATTATTTTGAGAATTCGGAAAATTAAAAGTAATTTTGCAAGAAAGTTATGTAGCACAACAGAGCAAAGGTACCACGATTCTGATAATGAAGACTGCATATTAGCTGCCAACGGTATACCTCCTGAAAATACAGAAAGTATAATGAAAAACGGAAATTTTCTGCTAAATTATTTGGCTATTACATAAGCGAAAAACTCATCAATACAAGCAGCAATATAATATAAGCTAACTATTACTTTTTGGATGGAAATTTCTTTTGCACCAAAATTAATAAAACTATTTGATCTATCCATGATAGCAGAATTGCATATAATGACAGGTAAATAGAGAAATAAAAAAAAAATGATACAATCTGTTCAAATATCTATAAACCTTTACTCTAAACTCTTAATATACTTGAAGTAATGCCATACTGCACAACAAGCTTGATCTTTTTCATGCAAAACTCCATCACATCCTGTCCGATATGTGTAGCTAGTAAATTCATTCCACGTTCATTCATCAATCTTTTCAATGTTTCCATACATTCCCGCAACGATCCTAATTCTTGTTTATGCATTGACGCATTTGTCTAAAGAGTATCAAGATCCGATTGACATTATAATCAAATTTTACTGGCCCGTAGAAGACTATCTCTGATCAATATATGGGATAAAAAGGTAGCTTAAAATCAAAACAAACTCCAATAATTTTCGTCGATGTTAGAAAGTCGAATTTGCTCCCGATCCAATTCGTGCACATCAGATAACATATGTCGTAAGCCTACATCAGTTAATTTTACCAACTAAAACCATTGATTTCAAATATTAGAAATAGAGAAAGTAATGATGAAAAAAAGCAGTAAATTTACAAAAATTTTTAATGGATAGAAAAAATGTGGAGGAATTAGTTTCTCAAGTTAAGGAATTTTAGGTAAGAAAATTAAAAGAAGTTTTAAAAAAAAAAAAGATCCAGTAAAAGAAATTAATTAACTACTTCTTTTCACGATTTTAAAATGAAGAAAACTGAAACCTAGGATAATACAAATTAAAAAATAAACAACAATTAATTCTCACATTTTTTCCTCTCTCTTTCAATTCCTTTTTAATCGCTCTATTCCGAAATTTGAAATTTCAGACCTACGAAAACAGAAAAACATTTTGTGATACGCACCACATCTGATGATGGAATTTTTCGCACGCGAAGACATATTTGTTCAGGTGACATATGTGGATGCCGATAATCACTGTTTGGATCATTTGGATCAAACTGTTGTGGCACATCATGTTCTCGATCAATGTGAAAATCCCATTCAGGTTCTCTTCGACGATATTCAACATAACCATTTTTCCTCCAAATGCAGAAATGAGAAATAAATGAATTCTTGTATGTATTGTGATACATCAATCATACAAAATCATAACTGCTTCCATCATAACTAATACGATATCATAAATTACATTGAATTAACCGATTAAGTTTTACATCATTAATCACAATAACATACAAATCACTCATCTAATTTCTGATAATTCATGTTGAAATCAAGCAATGAAGCAATGATTAATAAAAAACAGGAATTTCCCAATTCTTCAATAAAATTGCAAAAAAAAAAAAAAATGTACGAATCACAACAACAAAAAAGCTAACGTTTCTTCCGATTGAGCTATACAAGCAATATCTTCACCTTCACCATCGCTGTCATCTTTGATTTCGCCGGAGCTTGAAGAGCTAAACAGAATCAATTACTTAATTAAAATACAATAAAATAAGATAATAAAACAATAAGCTGACAGCACATTATGCAAGAGAATTCGAAGTACGATTTACATCAAAACTCCACAGATGGATAACAGATGGATAATCAGAAAAAAAATTTTTAAATTTGGACGAAATTTGAAAAAATGAATATTAATCGAATCAATGATAATAAAAAATGACTAAATTATGAAGAGATAAATCAGAACATAATCCTAGAAATTTCAATTGATGATCATGAAATCCGAATAATTTTAGATTTTTGTAAATTGAACAGAATATTTCAATATTTTTAATCTTTCGCGTCTTATCACCAAAATCTTATTTCATGTGTGATCACTATAATCATCAAAAGCATGTGCCATATTGAATGACCAGACAAAAAAAAAAATTTAGATTTTATTACTAAGGATAATACTTCTCTCTTCCGAAGTCTCTTTCGTTTTCTTTTATAACAAGAGAACATAAAATCAATAAATAAAAATATAGAGAACAAAAAAAAAAAAACAACAAATAAAAAATTTCTATAATTTTCTTACAAATCCATTTTGAAAATAATTAAAATTTAAAAATATTTATTTATAGGGACTACCTGCATGGCGAAGCTGGTGGCTTTTCTTTCACTGCACTTTTTCGTTTATTTGATCCCATCACGCTAGTATCTGAAAATTTTTGTCAACATTTAACAGGTAAAAGGCAAACAAGAAAAATGAATAGCTAAATTTTTGAACAAATTTTTAAAGAATTAATAATAACATGCGCGTCAAATACGTCAATCGATATGTGGTAATTCAATCTTGAATTTTAAAACCATGAAAGTTCTGAAGCAAAAAAAAACTGAATTCCATATAACCATTGGTAATCTAACTAAGCGATGAATTTCACCTCTTTATAGAAGTTTGCTTATATATATCCATATACAAAATGCACGTGACATGCTAATAACCATCAAATGAGCTCAATATATACTCGCATTGTCCAAAATCTTCATTTTACCCAGAAAACACCAAAATAATTGTTTCTTTTAAAAATTAAAATCATAGATATTAATTTAAATTAAAGATACCAAAATGTTTCTTAGAAAAGATCATCTAAGAGAAAGATATCAGTTATCATTTCACTAATACATTTCTGCAGTGAACAGAAAATTGATCACTGATTTAGATAAATCAAGATTCATTCTCTAGTTAAAAAAAAATTAAAAATGTAAAAACAGTAATGCTCATGCGAAAAGTCTAAAATATTTATCATAGGCTCATATTTTTATATTTAAAAAAATTAAAATGTATTAAAAACCATGCTTGGGTCTATTTCGTGCAGAAAAATAAATTAAATAATATAGTATAGTTTAAATGAGCAGTATATTAAAATATCTGTAAAATACTACTGATATTAAAAGTAACTGTTATTTTCTCTTCAAGATAGTTCCAAATTTGGTGTTTTCTGAAGTTATACAATTAACGCAAAAACTCTACCAATCGACTCTTATGTATCGCCCATAATAATCAGCTTACAATAATAACATGGAACACAGATGTGACACATCAAGTCCGAAATTTTATGCTACGTCAACTTCACGCTATGCCAATCCGAATAATTCCTTTCCAACAGGCTTTCCTCCCTCTTTACTCGATTATATGATAAATCCCGCACAAAAATGTATGAAATTTCATGCCGATTTACTGAAGACAAATCTTTGGCTTGGGAACTAATGTTTTTGTTACAGCTTGTTAATTATGGTCAATTTTTGCATTAATGTTAGAAATAAAATAAATTAAGCCTGAATTTTCATTTCAGGAATCTGTAAAGATTTTCATTTGATCATAATTTTCATTTTCATTTTCTTTTTTTTTTCATTTAAATTTTCATTTTCATTTTCATTTTCATTTTTTTCAAATTTTCATTTGCGGAACTAATAGTATTCTTGCAATAATAGATCTCCTTTCCAGCTTGTCGATATAATTTATCAAATTTATCAATTATTCAACGCTGCATCTTCATCTCGATAACCAGTTTTAATTTTTTTTTAAAAATATCACTTTATTAAATCGTCACAAAAAGTAGCTGAAAAAAACTATTCGTTTTCTGATACTGTTTGTTTTCTGATATTATAATATTTATATGAAAACAGTTTCCATACTTATACACATGTGTAAGCATCAATATTCACGTATATACGTTTGTCAAAACCTATGTCTTTGACTGACTTATTATCAGTAACATCAAAAATTTCGGTGGGGAAATGATAGTTCTATTATGAGTTCTCATTCCTATAGCAAATGGTACCTTTTTATCACTAACCTTGAGTCGTCTTGTTTGATTTTTGATTATATATTCACCATCATGCCTCATTATGCTATATTTGATAATATTTCGTCACCACAATATCTCTTGTTTTCTATTTTATTAATCAAGTCATCAAAAAATTTTCATTAAACGGCATTGAGCCAGACTCAAACCAGCAGTAAAATACATCGGATACATGACGCATAACTGATTTTTCTGTTGGATCATCAAAATTTGGCCTTGTCAAAAAATCGACAAATATTCTGTATAAATCATCTACTTTAACATTAAAATCTCGCTCTAGTTCTGCTTTTGAACCCTACATATCTACTCTTAGATATTTTGCATCATTCGATTTCTATACAGGAATTGGTGTACCCCAAAATTTTTTTTTTTTGATTGCGTGAAATTGACCAATCATGTGCTCCTTCAAGCCATTTTCCGAATTGACCATCTCTTATATGATTTTATATGATCAATTGTGCCAAAGATATAATCTAAATGGTCAACAATTCTTGATCACAAATTCCAACTTTATATGCTTGAGTAGCAGCAAGTGAACTTCTTTTAGAAAACTCACATCTTTTCTATCTACATTTAAATAATCCAGTAGATTCTTGTATTATATTGATAATGTCTTTTGTCAAGTGACTTCCAATCTTTCTCTTTAATTTTTAAGTTCAGATTAGGTAAGCTTATTTTTCCAAGTGGTAAGTCATATATAGCTTTGATCAATAATTTGTAAATTATACTTTTTTCCAATTCCAACAAGAGTTATATGTTGATCTTCTTTCAAAGAAGCGATCGTATATTTTTATAATCACTCTTATGTTTTGACATATCTATTATTCCAAGATTTCTTAGAGTTTTATTCTAGGTTTCAATAGGCAAATTTATAAAACTCTCTATTTTTTCTAAGCCCCCACTGGATTGATAATATTAAAGTTTGGACAGCTTGAATCTTATCAAGCAATAGTGGCAACTATAAGCCAAATCAAAAGGTATCATTATTTTTTTATTCCACTCTAGGATAAATTGAATCAGCAATAGCGTCCTTTTTGCAATGGTTGTTTTAATATTTACAAATTCGTCATCAATCTCTAATATTTTTGATATAAACTTCTTCATTTTTGCTTTATAAGGAGATATTTTAGACTCCTCACAAACTATAGTGATGTCTAAATTAGATACATAAATTTGCTTTTTTGCAGTAGAATGCAAAAAAAAATATGTTGCGATTATTAAAGATGAAAAAAAAAAGCAACATCCCGATGTCTTACGGTGTACATGATATCCTAAATTAGATATCCTCTTTCTTCAGCTTTTGTAGTAGCAAAGCTCAGAAAATAGAATAAGTTACAATCTTTCTAACTAACAGAACTGGAGGGGAAATGTTCTTCCATATCGTCACATTCTAGTGCTCCAGTATTTTATCAATGATCGCATTTATTGCTGCATCGATATCGGAATGTGCTTCTATTGCCATGTTGTGCTCAATTTCTACACCACAAACTCTTTGTTTTTTATCTTGAGCTTTAATAAACTGTCATAATCTATTTCAATACGATATTTTAGTTCTTCAAAAAGAAGATTCGCCACATCAATATTTTCCTTTGTAATTAACTTGAAATTGCTTTTTTATTTTTAATAATCGCAACACATTTTTTGCATTCTACCATAAATTAGGAATCATCAGCATCCTTTCCAATTTGATATTTCAATTAATGCAATTATATGCGTCATTGATTCATGCATTAAAAAGAGCTCTATTCCCATGCGCTAACAAAGGCGACTATTTCTTGTAATCGCAGAATTATACCAAGATCTTCTAATGCGCGGAGGAAGAGGGATCTGCTTTATTGAGCTTTATTTAATTTCTTTTTCTCTTTGAGTTATGTTGTCAACATTAAGATTGTCTGATTGATATCATTGAATTTGTATTACTGATCTTGTAATTACTGGTTCGTGAATGCATTATCAAATTTATCGTAACAAAGATTTTAATTACTCAAGTTTGAGATGTTATTATTGAAAGGCGGAAAGATTCCTCATATTAATTTGAGCTTCAAATATCCGAAATTGTCTTTTTAGTAAACATGTTTTAATGAGTAGTATCTCCAATTTGTTGCTAACATTCAATAATAATTGTGTTATTACCAACGATCAGTATTTTTTTAATGTTAAATCCTTTATTGGCATGGCATCTTTCTAAAGAAAGTGAATAATATGAAAAAAACTCTCATTTTGAACGTAGCAAAAATACTTTTATAGAAATTTTCTTGTATACAATGCATTGATTGATAGTTTTATATTTGATTATATGTCCAATATTTGGATCAATCAATCTAATTCCGATATTCAATATCTTATTTTCAGAAATCAAGTTCATTAATTTGCTTTCAAGAATTCCAAATACTGACTAATTCATTATAATGGAATTATATTTGGAAAAAATCTCCTGCATTCATACATATACTATGTCATTTTATCAATAAATAACTTTAATAAACGAGAAACCTAGCAAGTAATACAAAGTTTGTAACTTTGATAATGAATAAGATCACTAATTTAAAAAGTGATTTGGAAAAAAAATGATTTCAGGAAATATATTATTTTCTTTAATATAATTATAAAAAGTTATATAGCAAACATGAGGTGGTTGGATCTGTTAAGCTTTGTTCTCCCTTCTTTTACTATCAAAATCATTCATCTACTTCGTCTTATCAATTGCCGTTGATTCTCTCATCATAAATCTTTCTTATTATTATTTTCTTTAATATACAATTTAAAAAGTTATATAATCTTTCTTATTCGGTAAATCATAACCATGGTATTGTATAACTTAGTTCAATTACTCGATAAATACTCTTAGTCAAATCCCTCACAACAATTAATAACGAAGCAAAGTTTTCCAACAAAAAAACAACAGAGATGAACTCCGAAATAAAAAAGAATATTTATGTGGACAATATAACATTATCGGCCAATGGAACCGAATAATCTCTATTGAAGTATAATAAAACAAAAATTATTTTTAATAAAGTTGCAATGAATGTAAGAGAATTTCTCTCTAATATTAAAAAATTCAATAAAAGAATCGCCGAATTTTCTTTAAACGTGATAAAAATTGAGGGTTCTTCTGCCTTTCGATGATAGCACCTCAAACTTAGGTAATTTAAGCTTTGTTACGATAAATTTGATAATACATCAACAACATAGTAATTATAAGATCAGTAATATAAATCCAATGATTTCAATAGCATAACTTAAAGAAAAAAAATTAAGTAATGCCCGCTTAGATATTTAATCTTCTCACTGAAGAAAATTCCTTATAATGTTTTGGTGTTGGAATTTAACTGTTGTGTCCTGGTATGGTTGTGAATATGAAATATAGGGATTTGTTAGGATATGGGAATTACAGCTAATAGACAAAAGAATCAACATTTTTAGTTACACTATACATTATACAGTCAATACATACTCACAACATATATCTATTAATGTGAAATGGAAGACAAAGGAATCACTCACTGTCTTCGCGTTTTCCATTTCTCCTCGCGAATTCAGTGACAAAGAACAACTTTCTTGATATCAAACGGATTCATGATTTAGATATCACTCGTATCATATTAAAACCATGAACCGAAAAACAAATCACCAAAAAGAACTATACTGCAATTTGTCGCTTCGCGATTTCTTCACGAAATCAGTGGTAAGGAACAACTTTCAGTGACATTACTGAAATCAGCGATTGTCGGGGTCTTGTTTTCTGTCAGTAATCTCCAAAGAATTAGAGATGTCCTACTGCTCTTATTAGCTTGTTTCCATTAGCAATTCTTACAACTGCGGATCGACATACTTCATTCTTGCCTTTGATAATTCTATCGATTCTTCCCATTTTAGTACATCTCCTTTCAACAGCACTAACTCATTAGTTTTTGGTTCTCATCGAATCTGGCTGTGAAGTCCTCAGTGTTTACATTGAGCTCGTTTCTTAGCTTTTCCAAATTTCTTCTCGCCAAATCTTCCATAAATGATCAAGTCTTTTGCGTGCAGCCATATTTGTTATGTCAATTCTTTTGTTTGTAGATTTTTATTTTCATGTGTCTCATTATGTTTGCAATAAGCTTTTCCTTCTATTAATTTTTTCTTAAGAGCTGAGCTGGATTCAAAAAATCTCCGGTCTTAACACAAAACCTATTTCTTCAATATCTACAAAGGTTTTTCAATTGATAATCACTTCAACTTTTATGACTAATGTTATTAATTTTCTATTGGTTAAGGAGTTTTGTACCTATGGCTTTTCTTAAAGATTCTTTAATTGCTCCGACCATTCTTTCATAAACGCTGCCTTGCCAAGGACGCTTGATGTAATAAATTCCCATTTCATCGTTTCGCATTCCGCAGTATTTAATTCTACAATACCTTTTGCTTTAAGGTTCTTGGCATTGTCAGAAATTATATGTTTCGATTGTTTTCTTCGGTTTGTAAATCTTCAGAACGCTTTACGAATTTTTCAGCAGATATTTTTCATTCTTTCGAGATGCACAGCTCGAGTGGCAATATGTAAATAGAGCCACCCATCGTTTGGTATTGGCATGATTCTCCTTTAATATAATTGATCCAAAATGAAGAGTGGTCTGCTGGATTATTGGTTGATCTCACATGAATTCAATTTTTTTACATCTTCTTATTTCATCAATTCTATTTGACATATATCTGGATTCTGCCGGCAGTTTTCTTAGTTAATTGCAGGATACAAGTGCTATCCGTCGATAAGTATACTTCTTCTCTACCAATTTCTTGTTTAATGAATTTCAGCATTGTTATTCCAAATTATAACGGCGAGTAACTCCAATCGAGGAATACGGTGGAATGATTCCTAGTTTCTCGTTTTGGAACCACTCTTGTCTTTCTATATATCAGTTGTGGCTTGCTTAGTATTCTTCTGCTTCTACATGCACATACTGCTAGTCCCACAGCTCTTTCAGATGCATCCATAAACACATGTATCTTGGAATGTTCTAATGGCGCTCATCGAGATACCTTTTTAAAATCTTGTTGGTTAAACGCCTTTTCAAGCTCTAAGCAACGTCGCATTTCTTCTGGTTCAAGTTCTCATCCCAGGACATATCTTTCTTCCACAAGTCTTGAATCAATAGTTTCCATGGGAGTATGAATTGAACACAATAATCCTAATGGATCATATATAACAGAATAGAATTGCATATTTGGCGTTTGATCTGAAGTCCTCCTTCTGGAATCTTCCAGTTCCAAGTAAATTTATCTTTGTTATTATCCCACTCTGTCGTGAAAAAAAAGGCTAGTATTCTTTTATTAATTCGCTTAGATTGAAAAAAGCAAAAAAAATTGGAATGTAAAAAAAATAAGCTCGTGATAAGAGAGCAAGAAAGCACCAATGAACCCCAATGGAATGACTAAATCACCGAGATGAATCATTGAAGGGTTTACACGAAGCATTCAAGCACCGGCAATGTTACAAGCATAATAACAAGATTAAACGAGAAGATTGACATGGAAATAAAATAACAACAAAAAGTGTGTGGGAAATAATTTTAAGGAATGTAGATCTTTTCAAAGTGATTCATAGTATTGTTAGCATTAATTTACAATATGAATGAGAAATTTATTTCATTATTTATTTATTTGAGGTTTCATTTTCACGATGCACTAGATAGCTAACAATTTTACTCCTGTCCTTCTTATCAGTTTTTATTCATTGTCTACATTAATTTCATAATTTGCATGGAATTCTCTTAAATGCATCTTGACTTTCTTAAGAGTTCCTTTGCTTCCCTTGCCTTTCTGATAATTTCTAACTCACTTTCTGAGGTTAGCACAACTTAGAGGTTTCTATAATTTCTTTTGAATAATTTAGAGCTTTTCTTTACTCAGTAGATATCTAGTGACAGCGGCCAACAGAAAGGAAGATGATAGTGCCGAAGGGAATTCGTGCGAAGCAAAAGGTAGCCCTCCTTCGATTTATCTTTTAGCCATTAAAAAATCTAGTGATATCTCTGGCTTCGCATTTTAAGCTGACTTACAAAAAATACTTTCTCCACATCTGCTATTACCAAATAATCCTTGCCTGGCTGGTAAAAGAATTCCTATTAATGATGGTATCATTACTGGTCCCTTATATAGGCATTCATTTAACGATAGCCTTCATTTGTCTTTGCTGGTGCATCAAATACTACTCTTAACTTCGTGATGGATTACTGAGCTATTACTCAGTTATTACTGCCTGCTGAGGTAAATTTCTTGATGTTTCATTCTCATTTCTTATCTTTTCTATGATTCCTTCTTCAATAAGTTTTTAAAATATTCATCGTAACGATCCAATAATTCTAGAGACTTCTTTAGTCTTCGTATTGTAGATCGTAGTAGCCCCTGTGCCAGCCCATATTCTTTTGCTGTGCGATTTCTTAGTTCTTCTATGGCCAGCCCAGAATGTATCTCCCTTCATTGTCCATAATGAGTGATTTTTGAAAAGCTTCAAGAGCTTTTTCATCCTGGTATTCCGTTATTAAATCCTTAATTCCAATCGCTTCTAATTTCTACGTTTATTCACTCTGATCTGTGTACATTTGTTATATTTGCAAATGATTTAACCATAAAATCCTATTTCTTTCTCTTGTATCATATTTTTCCCTCATCTTGCGTTTACAAACCTGTGACTACTCTTATTTCTGTTTCCCAGAAATTATTTTTCCTGATGGATAATTTGCGGAATTACGGCTGAAAGGAGATAGACTGCGAGATGCAAAAAATAACACAAACTGCAAGACCTTGCCAAGAATTATCAAAAGAAGTATCATGCAAGCTCACTTCCTATGCTAGCGTTAACTTCCGATGCTAACGTCAATCTTCCCTCAATTACCTTTACCCATTTTTAATGGCTTTCTACGACTGTGGAGAGAATTCTGGAGCAGCTTTAATGCTTCTGGAGCAGCATTCATAACTATCCAGAAATACAGAAACTCAATTATTTAATATCTTGTTTAAAGAATACAGCATTGCAAGCTGTAAAGGATTATAACATAGCTCCAGAAAACTATGAAGTTATTTGAAAACTTTTGAACGAAAAATATGGAGATATATCGATAACTATCAATATTATACAACAAATTGTAATCCTTGAAATGAAACGAAAATAAATGGATTGAAGTTCTTAAAGAAATGGAAAGATCTTCCGACAATTAAAGGCACTAGAAAGAAAATTAAAATACTCTAGTATGGAAACCCAATAAAAAGTCGACTACCATGATGGATATTTGACAAGATATTCCATCAAAAAACCATCGATGATCCATAATCAATTTTGAAACTAAGAAAGTTTCTAAAAAAGCTAATCAACTTCAATGAATGAATAAAAATTCAAATTTCATTTGCTTATGTGGATAAGAAGCACACAGTATCCAAACCTAAGCAGAGTCTAAAAACTATCATGAATCCTCAGTATTAGCAACAGTCCAAAATGAAAGGAAGATGCCTTATCAAATATAGGAAGATGCATTTCAAAATATCAAAATAAAGTGAAATAAAACAAATGAGACCATGCAGTTTTTGTAATCAAAATCAATGGAAATAGTGAATGCAAAGCATATCCCATAGTAAAAGATCAATGAAATGCCTCAAAGAAATGAAGAAATACTTATTATCCGAGGACAAATAAGGCGAAGAACACAAAAGATAAGAAAAATGTTTTGTAAATCCACTCATAATACCGCACTATGTGAAAAAAGAAATCATTTCAAAATTAGACTTCACATCTTGATAAGGTAATGTCAGTAATACTGTTCAACTAAATATGAACCGATAATAATCAAACAAATGCAGTAACTAAAAAGCAAGGTAAGAAACTTTGTTATTATGCAAGAAAATTACTGTATTTGAGTTATTGTTTCCAAAGCGAATAGGAAAGATCTTAGTCTTATTTGATATCAGCTCTTAACTATCCTTTTATCAAAGAAATTAGTCTAATGATTCAATCTAACAGAAGCAAATGAATAAGAGCTAAGATTAGCTCTTTTCGGTGCTCGAACTTTAAGCTATATATCAGTCAAATACAGTTCAATATATGAATTGAGGCAGAATTATTAAAGTACGCGCTAATATAATTGAATATTTGACCAGTGAATTATATGTTTTTAGAATTCCAAAGGTTCATCAAACTATGAATCTAAAAAATTATTGAAGATGACTGATATCTTAATTGGTGCGGATCATTTCTTCAACATTATGAAAATTCGATAAAATTGAGAAACTAAAATCAAGATTCTCAATTACTTCAAACAAAAGTTGGATTGTGAACGTCGGAAATGGCGACATGTCACCTTGATCTCCGATCAGAGATAGGAAATTTTTGAGAAGTGGAAACCATAGGATCTAATGTCAACGATGATGATGAAGCATTAAAACAATTTAAGAAATCCATAACAAAATGTAACGGTAGATATCAGGTGAAATAATTATGGATCAAAGGATAAATTAAAAACACAATTATGAATTATATTTGGGAGTTTAAAAAAATTTAATTAACAATTAAAACAAGGATCACTTTTCATCACATACGATCGTATAATCCAAAAACAACTAGGTATAATTGAAGATTCCGGATTTCAAGACAAAGAAAATATTACAGTAAATTATTTACCTATCATGGCATAGTAATTCCTAACAAAACAAAAATGTAACCAAATTAAGAATATTATATGACGTTTCGGCAAATCTTCCAGAAAGAAGAGTTTAAAATGATGTATTGTATCGAGATCCAATAATATTACTCAATTTAGTCGGAATACTGCCAAGATTTGGATGAAATAGTGATAGCTACCGATATTGAAAATGCATTTTTACAGATAGAATGATACCCAGAGGATAGAAATGCTACTAGTTTCCTTTGGTTAAATGATATTACCAAAGGTGTCTCCATAGATAATGTAAAATGCTATCGATTTAGAAGAGTTCCTTCGGGTTATTTCGTCACCTTTTTTTACTCGCTGTCACACTAAAAAAAAACTATCATTTGAAAACTTATGGTAACAAGACAGCCACCGAAATAAGAAAGAACATTTATGTGAACAAAATAATATTATCGGCCAATGGAACCGAAAAAACCTCTAATGAAGTATAATGAAACAAAAATTATTTGAAGCTGCAATGAATGTAAGAAAATTTTCTCTCCAATGATGAAAAATTCAGCAAACGAATAGCCGAACAGAATAAACCAAAGCACTTAAAGAGCAACTTTCTTGCATCAAGTGGATTCATGATTTAAATATTATTCGTACCACATTAAACCATAGACGAAAAGCAAAATCATTAAATGAATTATATTGCAATTCGCTACGATCTATTGAGTCTTATAATTCCATCAATGATTAAATTATTTCTTCAATATTTATGAAACAAAACAGATCTTGGGATCAAATTTTAGCTCAAGATGATGAACAACAATGGCATCAAATGATAGAAAAATGGCAACTAAGGTAATCGATATATTTGTAATAAAATCAATAAAACAATTGGAGATACATGTTTTCAGACGCATCTAGCGTAACATACGCAGCAGCAGTGCATGTTCTCAACATCGAATATTTAGGAGGAGAATCAACCTCATTCTTAATATATGCCAATCTCGAATTGCTCAGATCAAAAGAATCCTATACCAAGACTGTACTATCAGTACTAATTGGAGTGCGAGCTGCACAATTAGATTTAAAACAATTGGAATTAAAAAGAAGTACTAGTACCTTATAGTCGATTCACAATGTGCTTTATTCTAGATTAAAAATTATTCTAAATTACTTCTTCTATTCATTAAAAACGTGTCGAAGAAATACGAAAGGCAGATTTTATCTTTCGATATATTCAAAGCGATCAAAATCCCGTAAACATAGCGACCAAAAGGAACATCGCTAATAAAATTTCGAGAACGCAAATCATGGTGGAACGGCCCAGAATGGCTACAAAGGCTAAATCGAATGATCACAATGGAAATTCGAATATACTGATGATGATGAATTTAGTAGAATTATTATATACTGATGATGATAAATTTTAGAGTATTGGAAAGAGAGAGAATTTAGTGATTATTAAACCGAAATATTTTCAATTCATAGAGGCAAGTCACTTCAGTAAATGGATTCGATTACTCTGTGGGATCTTAAATTCCTCAAAGTCTCAATGAAAAATTAAAATGCTTGCAATTGATGTCAACGGAAGAAGATTTTATAACCAAAACTAACTACGATTTAGCAGAATGCTTATTAATCAAACAAGCACAATCGATGGAATAAACGAATAACAAATGAATATTTGGAATTCATATATCGATGAAACAATGATTTATGGCGAACCAGAAGTCATTTAGAAAACATAGAATATTACCTTGAATATAAATTTCCTATTACCTACCAGTCATAACTATATAATAAACTTATTGTTAAGCACAAGCATGAAAATTATACCAGGAATTAGTCATACATTATCCGAATTACAACAAAGATTCTGGACCAAGAGAAGATCCACTATAAACGAATTATAAATGAATGCACGACTTATAGATGATAAAAAGTCAAACCATTCAAAGTGCCACAAATGCCAATCTATCAGATATCTGTATCAGCAAATCAAGAGTCTCTGAACAAATCGGTCTCGATTATTTGGGATTACTTTAATTAAAAAAAAAAAAAAAAAAACAAGGAACAACTAAAAGATGGATAGCGCTCTTCTCCTGCTTTACCATAAGAGCAATACACTTAGAATTTGCGGAATTAATATCATTAAAGGTAAAGTTAGAAGTATAATAGTGCGAGTCCCTAATGGAAAAATTTACAATCGCTCTGGAGGTGGATGAAGAAGATTCAAGAAGTCCGGATGATTTTTAGATCACTCTTCAAACGAGAGGAGCACGAAGAAAAAAAAACTTATTCAATCGGGTATTACAATTAAAAATTTATTCTTAATAACTACTATTCTCTCAATATTTCTTCCAATTACTTCAACTGGAAATTGTGAATGGATTTCTCGATCTCATTTAATCTTCCGTAGAAGTGGAATTGTGATAATCAATTCAAATTTTATGCTAACCGAGATATCAATCTAAACCAAAACTCAATTAGAATATCAGTACTCAAATGCAGCAATATTACTCGAACTGTATGCATTAAAATCTTTCTGAGATTTTTCTTATCTGTGGAATTCACAGTACCACACCACTTCACCAATTATCTCACACTTTTGCAAAGCACTTAATAAACAAAGGCTTAGTGAAAGCAATCTCAAACAGGTATTTCCTAATCTCAATGGAGAACTCTAAATAATGTGCAATATTCCTATGGATGATTAGGAATTCGATGCCAATCGACGATCAATTTCTATGAAGGGGAGAAATCTATGACGGTAGAGAAACAGTATCAGATCTCGGTACTATCCAGCTTGTTTAATAAAAAGCGAAATACGTATTACAAATACCAGCATTGTTTTATGGAATGAAAAGAAAGCCTTAAACAAATTTTTATATTGAAAAATAGGAAATTATCAGGCACGAATATACGATACCACGTCATCATCGATGAACTTCAAGTGGCATTTACCTTTAATGACAACAAAACGATTAACATGAGAATTGCAACTTCACCAATTAAACTAATGGACAATAATATTATAATCGACAAAAGGATATAACAAGCCTCAATCAAAATATCAATCAAATAACTTCAATTGATAAAGACTTTTTACTTATGATGGAAAAAACCGAAGGAAAGACCATTGAACCAGAAAATATCAAATTTCGATACATTTAAACGTTCTTCGAAGAAATTTCAACAAAGATTTAATGAAATTTATCAAAAGAACTGCCGAAATTGTAATAACTTAATAACACTTATTGAATCATATAGCAAACCTATTATGGCAATTAGCCTATTACTACAAAGAAACGACGTTATAACTAAACGTATCAATAGAAATTTGTAAGTTGCGCCTTGTAAATCAAAGAAATTTGAAATAAAATCAATAAAATTCACCATTGGCATTATTGATCACTTTGAAATTGAAAGAATAAACATCAAGTTAGAAATTCTATCACAAACTTACAACAATTATCAAATCAATCATCCAGACTGGAATTTTTGGGAAGAAATCGACGAAGAAGGTAATGAATTATCAAAACAAATCGGACATGAAGTCGATAAAATAACAAACTAATCAACAGGAATTGGATACTTTTGTGAAGCATTGGCGATTCATCACCCTGGATGTTTGCATTTCTATAATTTGTTTGACAATAGTTATCATTAGAATGAAATTAGAACTATTTTGTTCTATCGTTCATCTTTTTTATATAAGACATTCAAATCAATCGACAAATCCGATTTAAATAGAGTTAGTCGTCTCATTAAAAGATTAACAAGATCAAAATACACTCGTTCAGAACTCTAACTATATATATATATCTTTAATTATACTCTTCAAACCTAAAATCTTCGCTCAGTCGGAATGTCGCGAATTTTCAATATCGTGAGGCTCCAAACAGATAAATAAAATTTTTATTCGGATTATAAATAAATGCTAATGACAAATGAATCATATATCTAATTTCATATTCATGCATTTTTTACATTTCTGCTTGTTATCTTAATCAACTAAATTCATAATTTTTTTCTTCATGGCTAAAAAACTAATTCATTTGCAAAATCCTTTATCCGATAACTAATCTTATTGTAATTCTTATATTGTAATCAGATCTTTTATAATTTTTACTGTTTTTTTTAAGATAAATCCTTTAAATGAACATCTATTAAAAAATAATTAATGTAAATTATTCCCATCTTTTAAAAAATATAACTCTTTCTTTTTTAATAAGACAGTGCTAACACTAATTCTAACGGTTGTTAGCTTGATACCCCGATTCTTCACGCAATATTCTTTATATCTTCAATATTTCCTCTATATTCACTCTTGATCATATATTAAGACTCATTCTGTGGTAATTGATATCCGATTATAATAAACTCTCAATTGACCTAGTTTCATAGCTATACAATAGAAGTATACGTAAATCAAACTTCTAAAAGAATATTCCCTTCTTTTTTTTGTTTTAACACAAGATAGATTTATATTGTGATATAAAACCATGACATTTTAATCATTATCATTTATCATTATCATTATCACTATCACCATCATTCATTATCATTATCATTATCATTAGAGTCAAATAATTCATTAGTGATATATTGATGGATTAGATTACATTTGTGATTTTTAGTTATGACCAGACAGATATGATTAATTCGCTTCTTGTTTTTTTGATTACTCATTTTCCCATATATCGATTATCTCATGTTTATTTAGAACACATTTGTACAGAACATGATACCTTTTATCATTGGAAAGTTCGTTTCTCTAAATTATTGAATATTTCTAGTGTATCTTGCTTAAGATTTGGCGCAGTTTGGGGCAGTATGGCACAGTAAGTCGAAGAATCTCAAAAAAGTATTTTGAAAAGTAAGTAAGTGCATACTGATAAAGCCACAAAAAAAGTAAGTTCTACAAATCTTATCAACAATAATTGTCAGTGCGTACTGATAAAGCCACTCTCCTAATAAATGCAAATTGCATGATATATCTGTATGGGACATAAAATGAAAAGTTCTTCACCAATGCATTAATATTTTCTTCGATTCTTCATCAAATGCATTTACATTATATTTTCATGGAAATTGAAAAACATCAAAGTTCATTTGTTCAATCTTTAGTTCATTGTTCATTGCTCATATCATGCTTTATTTGTCTTTAATTGACCTTTGGTATTTCATGTGCATTTCAATCGAATGTCTCTTTTAATTTAAAATTTTTGTTCTCCAAATAATGTGTTGAATTTTGAAATTTGAAAATTGTTGTTTGTCATGTTCAAAAATTTTTTTTGAAAATTTGAAAAAAATTGAAAATTGAATTGTTGAAATTTGAGCAACTCATTTCATGTTCAAAAAAATTAGAAGCTAAAATTTGCATAATATACTGTATTCAATAAATAAAATTCAATTAAGTTTTTAACAATATAAATAAAATTCAATTAATTTTAATAATTTGATTATCCAGCACACCAACCGGGAAGTTGAAATTAATTCACTACTAGAAGACACTGATGGTAAAAGTAGTATTAATTTATTTGCTTATCTTAAATTATCTAAATGCTAATACTTATCTATATTAACAAGAATTATTGATTAATGCGATATAATCTTTACAGGATTATAAAAATTATAATTTATTATAACCCTGTAAAGACTATCGTCTGAAAAGTGAAATGCAATTATTATTATCCCTCATTTTTTCACATTCTCTGCAATTTCATCAAAACTTCTGAATTCTTTTTTCTTTTTTTTGTCAATGCTGCTGCAAGATTTGATGAATTTCATTAAAAAAAGAATAAAATTTGACTACTGCAGATACATCCATCCATTCCACATTAATTAAATGATATCATCTATTATCACATATATTTTCCACGTGAAATGCTACTTCTAAGCTGATAATATAATCTCTGAACTGATGATCAATGTTCACTTCTTTCTCCCATAGAATGATATCTGCAATAATATAAATAAACCTTGAGAGAAAGTTATTTCATGTAATTCATATATCCCATTAAAGACTACTCCCGATTGCTGATATTTCTTGCCGGGCAATAAATACTCCTCATTAAATGACATTTATCTTAAGGTCAAATCAGTTACAATTCCACTACTTTATCTTATTCTATTTTAACAATTATGAAAGATTACTATCATGTAAAATTTTTAAGATTATTTTTACAGAATTAAAATTTTAAGATTATTTTCGATACAATGCATCAAAAATATTAAATGAACATATTAATATAGAATTAGTAGAAAACACTGTTAATCATCAAAAATTAATTAAAAAAACATGTTTTTCTGATAAAAAGTTAAAAAATTTTGATATCTGCTTTCAAAAATATTTGTAAAGGGAACAATATCAAGTAGGTTTTGTTATTAATTAAAAGAACGATTCGTTAAGAAAATCATCATATTACAATAAAAGATGAATAGGAATTCGAGATTATCCAACATGTGATGGAATCGGAAGGAAATTCAAATTGGAAATCCATCCATTCATCCATCCATCTATATGTTCAAATGAATTATTATCCAAAGTTTAGTCTTTCACTCAAATCAAAATTCAGTAATTGTTAGCGAAATGCAAACGATTGCCGTAAATGATAAGATATGTAGATATTGGTTGCTCAGTGATCAGAATGCTCGTTTCGTGATATATTATTGTAGATGTTGATTTTATATCGTACTTCCAAATTTTAATCATTAATAACACTGATATAGCAAGAATGGTTAGAAGATGAAGGAATTATTGTATTGTGCTAGTTCACTCGAGAGTTGATAAGAGTTGAAGATTGTTGCTTGGACAAAAAGTCCTATTCTATGATAAAATTTCTGCAACTTTACTTTCCCGTCCATTTATTTATCCATTCATCTATCCATCTATCCATTCATCCATCCTGCTTAGCATACAACAATAGCACGAATAGGGCGATAGTGGAATGTTTTTGATGTCAAATGATTGCCATCTTGCATTATTCCATTGCAGCAGTAATCATAATATTTTAAATAGAATAACTTCCATCTAAATAAATTCTAACTAATTTTGGTTACTGTAATTTATGAACTCCTATAAGTTGATTGGTTGTTGCTCCTCCGCACACTTTTCAATTTATATTGTTCCGCATTACAAAGATAAATTATAGATCAATTGATCAAAACTATCAATTTATTCATATTCAATGAAAATAATAATTCAGTTTCATCTCCATTTAATTCTTTCATTTCTTTTGATGATCCGTGGTGCTTTAATTTCTCTGATTTAAACGTAGATACACATGAAATTTGTATTGTGCTATGAATGGAAAAGATGTTGATGGGAGAAGGAAAAGGTCAGCAAAATTAAAAGTTCATTAGTTCATCTCTTTTGCTCCCTCTCTTCCCGCTTCTTTTCTCCCTTCTTCCTCTTATCTTTTCTATTCTTCTCATTCAACAAATAATAACGTCCAATTTTCATATCATACGATAGTATATCGAGATTACCCGTCCTGCGTATCTGCTGAAAACTGATTCATTCCTTGAAAAGCCAATATCTTTCGGGCATTTCCATAAAGTATTTTGAATTTTGGAAAGTGTATATGTGCAAGCAATAATGTGAACTTAACAAGAAAGAGAAGTTCATCACCATTTCATTTCATTTTTACGCTTTATTTTAGCAGTTGTCAATTCTCGCGCGGAAGATGGGGTTTTTGTTACAATGATCCGGTGAGAGAAGAAATGATAACTTTGATTTTTGCACTCAAACATTTATCATTATTTGCTCTTTCTTGCTTATCTTCCAATGATCGCTATATTTTTTCAATTTGATTTATCGAAAAGATCATCGCATGACATAACAAGCAAATAATTCAGATAATATCATTTCTCTACTGAGCATCCAATATATTCATATACTATCGTAATAGGTGAAGGTTAATTATGACTATTAAATATCCGTGATTTAATCGAAAAAGTGGATGTTTTTATCAAGAATCCTCCACTATGATGTCTCATCGATTTTCCATTCCAGGCTATTTTCAATAATTCAATAAATTAAATTCATGAAACTTGATTTTCAATGGACATGTTTGTTCATTTTTTTCTCACTAATCTCTGAAAATACAAGCAATTTATTTGCTCAACTATCATATATTTCACTGTTTTGCAATTTTTTTTTAACTGAAGATCTTATCCTGTTTTCTATTAATTCGCGACTTTTAATTTTCTCTCTTATTCATGTCATCATGAATAATTGAAGCGTGAAAATTAAATTCTATTATCCCAGCAATTTTTTTTCGAAATTTAATTTATTAATTAAATCACGAAGTGACATTTTTTAATTATCTAAAAGATAAATAAGCGTACACTAATAAATTGATATCTTGACAGTAATTCTTGATTATCTTATTTATTTCTTCCTCTTTCAAATTTATATTATAATTAAAAGATCATGAAAACTAATGATATTTTCAACTATTTCTCATATTATTAACAAGTATATACATGTATGTACGTATATATATATATATATATGAGAAGAAATAAATGTCAGGAATGAAACACTGGCAAATATTATTTATCTTCGCTATAACATTTGCGACGACAATTTAACATAAATTAGATAGAACGAAAATTAAATTAAAAATATCGCTGATACCATGCTTTCATATGAAAAAAACAAGTCTGAATTATTTCACAAAAAAAATTTGACGAAATAGTTTTCTATGTCTAATGATTGAAAATAAAGTACACGTATAAAAATAGCAGACACGTTAACGTTCATTTTTTACAATTAACAGTGACAAAGTTAATCGCAAAAAAAAGCAGGCATAAATAATGATAAAATCATTTATATGGTTGCTATCATTATCACCGAACAAACATAATTTATAATTTTAATCTATAAAAAGAAATAGCAAATTTTGCATTATATGAAATGTATTATAAATATTATATATTATGATGATAAATGATAACCATACGACTGACCTAGATGTTATCAAGAAACATTGTTTGTCCTCTTTTTATAATGATTCAGTGGAAATAACAAAGAAAAAAAAAGAAAGACAATAAGTAACCTTTTATAAGAATGAGACGATTACTCGGTTTCTGCATAAGCTTGGAATTGATAATAGGGCAAGGAACATAGAATGTATCGATCATCCCTGCGATACACAACCAGCAACACCGGAACGGCCTAACATCGTGGTCCTTATGGTCGATGACTTAGGTATGCCTAAGTCTATATATTGATTCTTTCGACCTAAATTGATCCATGGATCATCTATGTCCTCAATCTTTGCTTTTGTAGTTCGGTCTTCTTCCGCAAATATTGCTCATTGGAATCAAGAATATTCTCATTAAGTTTTAGGTTATGGTGATTTGCAAAGTTACGGACATCCGAATCAAGAAATGAGCGAAATTGATAATATGATTCGTGAAGGTGTAAAATTTACGCAAGCTTATTCTGCTGATAGTATGTGCTCGCCAAGTCGGGCTGGATTCATGACAGGTACGTAATTACTTACCCTTTTTATACAGTAATGAAAAAAGAGATATTTTGAACTAATAGATCAATGATTCGAAGTTTTTACTTGTGAAATGGCAAGTCGCGGATCCAATATCCGCGGATCTAATAATATGAAAAAAAAAATATCGGATCTAATAATTTGATCATGTTATGAAAAATCTTAGTTTTAGGGCGTTTACCAATTCGCTTAGGAGTAACAGGCGGGGCTCGGGTATTTTTACCACATGATATCGGCGGTTTACCCAAGGAAGAAGAAACGATAGCGGAAATGTTGAAACGATATGGTAAGATTTCTCTCTTGAAATTCATGAAATAACGTCAGAATATAAAGATATGGTTTAATATTTTTTAAAATTTTAAATAATAGAAAAAGGCAAATTAGTTGAAGTCATTTATTGACTCATCATTCGAAATATAAGGTTATGTAACCGGTATGATTGGTAAATGGCACCTGGGTATCAATAAATATAACTCCACAGATGGTACCTTTTTGCCATCACAACGAGGTTTGATTTTGTTGGTTTAAATTTGCCATGGACCAATGCATGGCAATGTGATACTTCCAAGGTTTGCTTATGCATTAATTCAGCACGTTTGCGAATGGCGCATTTAACAAGATATCTTGAGGGCAGATTTTTTATCACAAAAGTTCGAGAGAACGCAACGTTTGCATCTATTCATTTTTACGAAATGAATAAAAGTTTGAGAGAGCGAGAGAGAGAAGAGAGCTGATTTACTAAGTTCATCATTATCCGTTCTCGACGATCATCATCGACACTTTCAGGAATTCGTTAGCAGTCCCAACGGAACAATATGTTTCTTGTATGATGGCGATTTTATCATTCAACAACCAATCCGTTTTGAGCACTTAACCGAAGCTTTGGTTAATGACTGGAAACGATTTCTGCGTAACTTTTTAAAGTTTTCTGATCAGAATCGTTTCATCAAGTTTTTGAGCTAAATAAAATGTCGCTTCATCCATTTCTATGTAAATCTTGAGGAATGAAGAGGTTAATTAGTAAAATGTACAGACTTAATTTCAGGACAAAGAATGGAGAATGATATTAATAAAGGCCGTTTTTCTTCTATTTCATTCCCTCATGTGCATAGTACACAATTTGCTAATGAACGTTTCCGATATAGTTCCGTAGAGGTACGTAAGATAATATTTCAAAACTTTTTAAATAATTGATGGCTTTACGATTACAGGAGAATATTAAATTGGAATTTTGCAGTTCGTTGTTCTATCCATTACTTTTTAAATTTTGAAATTTTTTTGCAAATATCTTTAATTTTTGAATGAAATAGCTTAAATTTTTAAAATTAAGAATTAATGTGGATTAAATTCTTAGGCCTGTTTGGTGATAATATTAATGAAATGGCCTGGGCTGTTGGACAGGTTTTAAATACTCTACGTAAAGAAAATATTGAAAAACAAACATTGTGATATTGATGTCGGATCATGGGCCTCATCAAGAACTTTGTCTTAATGGTGGAAGCACAGCTGGTTTAAAAGGTTACTTTTTTTACCAATTTCCTATTAAAAATTTTAAATTTTAGAAAGCAAATTTAGAATTAATTAAACCAGTTTTTAGGAGGTAAATCCAATAGTTTTGAAGGTGGATTCAGAATACCGTTTGTTTCTTGGATGCCAGGAACAATTCGTTCTGGTGTCACATCACACGAAGTTATTTGGTCGCTCGATTTGTTTCCAACATTTGAACAACTTGCATCAAGAGGAGTAATTATTTCATAAATAATAATTATTATATAATTGTACATCTATAATCCTATTACTTTTCAATTAGCAAGCTTTTAATACTTTCAACTATCATAAATTATATCTTTTCTTATCACAAAGATACAAAAGGGCCATCTAACATATATAAAATCAATTTGAAAAGTGAAAATTTGCAGAGAAAATGGAAAAGAAGAAATATTTCCTACGATGGTATCGAAATCTGGCAACAGCTTAAGGGTTTATCATCGAATCCCAAAGGGAATCGCATATTCGATGCACCTTTAGCTCTTGAAAGACCTATCTTCTACTATTGTAACACTCATCTGATGGCGATTCGTTACGGGAATCATAAAGTTTGTGTTCATCCATCAATAATAACAAAAATATTTATATAATTTATGTTAATAAAGTTTGGAAGTTCGAAAACATTTTTTAAAAAATGCAAATATTTAATGAATTATCTTTCCAATATTATTTTTTTCTTTCTACTTATTTTGAAAAAATATTTGCTGAGTAGAATTTTTAATTTTAGGTGCATTTTAAAACATCACCGATTTTCAAAAACAGCACTGATGATCCACAGATGGATAAGTTTTGTCCTGGTGGAAAGCCTATTGATGATTGGTAAGACTTTTGAAAAGCAAATAGAATTTAATAAAAAATTAGTATTGATCTATAGAAAAATGGAAAAATAATCATATGAAATTAATGAAATGAAAATCAGCTAATAATAAAATAAACTTTGCGACAATTTAAATAAATAAAAGTTTTATATTTCAGGTATGTGTCACAGCGATGTCCAGAAGATCAGCTATATGTTCATAATCCACCGCTTATCTATAATTTGCTTATTGATCCATATGAAATGTATCCGATGCAACAGAATGATAGAAAAGTGCAGAAAATTTTAAACGATGTGTTACAAATACGTGACAAACATATGCAGACCATTGTACCGGTACCACAGCAATTAGGTAAATATATCAACTAATCATTCCTATTAAGATCATGATCTCTATCATAAAATGTTTCCACCAATAATTGATCAATTAGCAGCCAAGTAATATCAGTTATTACTTGACAACAAATGTATGTGAGATTTTTCGCATATCAATAGTCTGTGATACAATTCCGAGGATAGTGAATATGTAAAAAGAACGAACGATTAATATCAGCAATATGTGGAAGTTATCGCATCGACACATCTCATATCGAGACGAATCTTCTGAGATATCATCGCTACCATCTCGATCACAAGTCTATCATGTGCATCACTTAATTCATTGCTGAGCGCTTTATATTATATTTTAGGGAATTTTTCTACATCAGTATTGCCATGCTGTAATCCACCTCAATGTCGCTGTGATTTTCTGCAAGAATGGGTACAGCGGAACTTTACAATAAATGATAATAATAATAATAATTGGGCAATAAACGTTCTTAATAATATTTCGATAATGAATTCACGGAATGTACAAGAAATAAGCTGTATATTAAATGGTAAGTTTCAGAAGATTGCCTAAATTAATGGGAATCGAAAAAAAGTGGCAAATTTTGAGATTTTCACAACTTATCATTCTTTTTGTTGATAATGAATTCTTATTTAATTAAAAATAAGATTGTTATAAATGAAAATGAAACAAAAAAGTTTTAGTTGAAAAAAATAACAGAATCATCAACAGCTCATATCATTCTTAAAAAATAATTACAGATACTTCAGATCAAAATAACGATAACAACAGTTCGCTGATAAATAAGTAAGTTTCAATAAGTGATGAAGCTATTTTTGTTGGTTGATTGATTGTCGATGATATAAATAAGGACGCTGCTAATCATATTATGCTTTGATATCATTCTAAATGTTTCTTTCTAAAATATTAACTGTTGCTATCTATGATTTTGGCTAAATATCAAAATTTTTAAATTATTTTATTGATATTACTAATAATAATACAGTACAGTAGAATTCTTAAAAAATTTTGCAAATAGAATGTAATGAGTAAAATATTTGCTTTTCAATCTCTTTTCTTATTTAATTCAGATAGAAATTGCAAAATTGCTGAAAATTATTTCATAAAATGAATAAAATGGAATTGACAATTTAAGTGACAAATGGTAAATAGAATAGGATGAAAGAAAAAATCTATCGGAGAGACAATATTGCTCAGCTCTAAATTCAACTTTTCATTCTTCAAGATTATGCAAAATTTTGACTTCTTAGTGTGTAATAGTATGTAATGTCACATAGAGCCAAAATAAAAACATTGAAAAATTTGCTGTTTTAGTTTAATTGTAGATCATATGATTAACGATATGTTCATTCCGTGCTATTTATTTATATGCAATGATTTTAATGTCATAATTCTTTTACTTTTTTAATCAGTGATTCTTTCTTTCTCTTTGTTTTTGAAGAAATACAGAAAAATTAAAGCTTGATTTAAATATATTAGCGTTTTCTGAGTCCTAAATCCTTAAATTCTGGATCCTTAATTTCTTTAAGGAAATGATTAAAATTATTCTAATTAATCTGAAAAATTTGCCTATGGAAAGCTTCCTCAAAATTATTGATTGATTTGATTTAGAAATTTTCTTATTGCTAATGTTTGAATGATTTCTAGAACTTATGTCATAATCAGATCAGCTAATAATCACCAAATCTTCATCTCATCAATCAGTTCTTGGCAGGATTTCCAACAACTTTTTTTTGCATTCTGAGAATCTGAATTATCAAATTCTTTTGCTTACATTGATCTTTGACTGTAACTTTCCATTTGTTGACTGGGAATTCAGAGTGCATTTTTTTAATATCATTAGAATTTCATAGTGATTCTGGTGAACCGATATATACAATGATAATGAAGATGATATTGATGATGATGATGGATAATATGATCATATTTTATGATATATTCTTAATGCAAATACTCAAATCGAACTATTCAAATTAACTTATTTTGTTAAAAATAAATGGATGATTTATATATTGATTGTATTTTGGACTAAATTTGTAGATGAAATGATAGCCATAAAAAGTTTGAAAAAAAAGGATGAAGATAAAGTATCAAACTAATTTCTCTAAGATATGTATTCGTTAAACTAGAAATAAAAAAATAGAATAACAAGATGAATCCGATATGATAATAAAAGTAAAAGACAATTGCAACTATTATTACATCATAATGTATAGGTTTGTAATTAACTCCAAAGACCTTATAATTCTATTCTACGCATTTCATTCTTCCTGCATAATAATCAGTTTATTTCAGTTAGGCTATCTTCAGGGATACTGGAATTAATAAAAAAATGAAAGAAATAAGAGACTACTTTCATTCAGAAATATAATATGTTAAGGAGGAAATAAACACGAAGGGAAAGCATAGGAAGATTTCCTTAGAATCATGATAAGAGATTAGAAGGAAAAAAGATTAGTTTCTAAGTGGCCTTAACTCGGAAACAATACAATTACAGAATACAAAGTTTATTCAAAATGCTTGATATTTTCTTCAATTATATGTATGAATTAATTGAATTCATATTATACTATTCATATTATACTACATATTAACTAACCATTAATAGATTATATCATAATATATAGGCTTGTAACTGACTCTAAAGACTTTATAATTCTATTCTACGCATTTCATTCTTCCTACATAATAATCAGTTGGTAAATCACGATAGACACTTTTAATTTTATACCTTTCTTTTTTCCTTCATTCAATTACAATTGGATGCTGCAGAGATGGTAGTCAATGCATTGTTGAACGGGAATCGATTGGCAAAATGCATTGATGAGGGTACCGGATTTCTGATTAATGATTTCAAAATCAAATGAATATTCTTAGCTAAGAAAATTAATTGAAATATCTTAAACAAAGTATTTGCAAGTAAAAGAAATAAGGACTAAAATAGCACAAGCTTGATCATATAGTGTGAAGTTTAGTGGAAGAATATGTCAATTTCAGTTAAACTATTATATCGAATTTGTTCTATAAAATGTCCAGCACGAATATTTTAAAACTTATTTTTTTCCTGGCGCAAATCAATTGGTATTTTATTTCGATTTGTAGAGTCTGATGCTTATGAATAGGATTAGGACTCTGATATGAAAGTTAGTTTAGAATCATTTTTTGTTAAATAAATAAAATGCCTGATTGAGTTAGGTTATGTTTTTTTTAATCTAACAAATTTTGTAAATGTGTAAAGCATCATTGAGAAGTGAAAATAATGATTATATTCTGTCAGTGGAAGAAAAAAAATTTATGTGCGAAAAAAGTAAAAAATAAATCAGGAAGGCAAAAAGGAGTGTAGCATTATTTGTTCTAACTTATGCCATCGTAGAGGACATTTTGATATTATGTGTTTTTTATCAAATATTTGAAAATAAATTTTAGTTTCAACGGCATCTTTATTTTTCTTTGATAACCATCACTTAATTAATCTTTGTATCATTTTTTCTTGTTCTTGAATAAGTGAAATATTTTCATTTATACCATTAAAATCTATATTTTGCGTTGGGCATCATTTGATATATTATTTTTTGTTTCTTTTAAACCAGAATTATTGTCAATTCATATTTTCTAACATGTACTATACAATTCTTTTGTTATGCATGATGAACCATTTAAATATAAAGTAAGGTTTATTTGTCACATTTCTTAATTCTGAAAATTTGCAGTAAGATTAAGAAAATTTAGATGTACCAAAACCGATCATAGTTTTATACTACAGATTGGCATGACAATAAAACTTTGTTGATAGAAAAGACAGCAGCATTAGTTGATATAGATATTTTAGTGATGACCTTTGAACCTGGATTTACAGGTTATTGATTGTTTGCTTTTATTTACTTAAAAGAAATATAATAGTACAGTATATGCTTTATCAACTGCTTGCAACTCATATTATTCTGTTTTACTTATCGCATTAGTATAAAAATATTAAGTGTCTATTGGAAATATAGCAAAAGTTTGCTTATATGTTCTAATGCAACTTTATTTGCCGCTTTATCTTCTGGTGTTCCCATGCAACATAATAAGAAATGTACTGAAAACACTTTAAAATTCAGAAAATCGGAATGTCGCGAATTAGAATACAAAAGTCTAGACATATTTATTGTTTTTAGTTTCATATTAATCTCGAAAATCACAATTTTTAGCAGTTTTAGATTAAATTTTTGATTTTTCAACTATTATAATCAGCTAAATTAGCATTTCTAAAAATAGTTCATGAATTACCTGTGCAGATTTTTATTACTGTTCTTTCCAGGACAAATATAATTGTTTCAGGGTGAGGAATTCCTAAAACTTCTAATCCAGCAGTAGTAATCACCGTCTGTTTTTTTCTGTTAATTTTTTAAAGTGCAAATAACATATATGTCGTTTAAAAAATCAAATAAAAATTGAATTGTACTAATTTATTTCATCGCTGGTAGTTACACTTTTTATTTAGTTTTTGAGTCATTCTTTTTTATGTATCGGGAATATATATGGCTGAATCCATTTTGGGGAATTGAAAAGTTTTTATGACCTTGTTGATTAGAGTTTAGAATCAAGAAAAATCTTTGTGATTTGCAGTTAAGATTTGAAACTAAGAAATCCATTTCTTGGTAGTAATGCAATAGAAACTGATTAAATTTTTTGTTTTCATAAAGTGATAGAGAGTTAATAAATCAGGGAAATGAATTATGTTATTATCCAATTTATTTTTTAAATCAAGCTTCTTTAAATAGTTGCATTTGATAGTACTGGTATTATTTGCACACTATCAATACTATCAAATGTTTTATATTTTATAAAAATTATTGCAAAATTACATACGTATAATAAAAAACGAATAATAATATAAATTATATATCAAATCTTCCTTTCAATCGCAGTTTATGCATACAATTTTAAATCTTTTAAACTTTTAATTTAATTTTATTTTTCTACTATGCTTTATTATACATCACTTCAGATTTGTCAATCAATAATATCTAGATTATAACCTCTCTCCCACATTATTATATAAAATTGGAATTTATCGATTTGATTATTAATATTTCGCTTTTTCATTGAATTTATCAATCAGATAATCAATATTTCTCTTCACTGAATTTATCAGCGTAATAATTGATATTTTGTCATCATTTTTTGTTACTACAAAATAAAAATAAATATTCGCCTTTTCATTGATTTAATTAATTATCATAAATTTGACTAATTATCATTCTCTTTTCCTTATTATTCTTGATATATATTCATTATTATTTGAAATTTTCCAATATCTAAATACATATGTGTATACTGTAAATTTCAATAGAATAACTACTATTAATAGATGCATATGAATAAATTTTTATAATCAATAAAAAAGTGAATAAAAAGTGAATTTTATAACTAAAGCAATTATATTGAAAATGGTAGGTATTAATCTGATTGCAATATTTTAATTCTATTTTGTCTAAATGAAATATATTAGTGAATTAATACATTGATAAATTTGAATGATAATAATCATAACAGATGTTAGTAAACTGAGAGAGCGATAATAATAATAAACAAAATTATTAATTAATTATACAACAATAAAATGAAATATAAGAAAGAATTAATGATACAATAATAATAGTAGAAAATGGCGAAGAAGAAATCGATCGTTGAGTGTACATTTATATATAGCCGATATGAAAAATGTCAATTTGTAGGACAAAAATATTAGCATTGACTAATTTTATATTAATCATCCAATTATATGTTGTTGAAATTATATGGATGATAGTGTTTCGATATATATGTAGTTTTTTTATTGCGATCATTTCATGAAATTCATAGTTTGAATTAGATATTCTTGATGCTTGTGATTCTGCTATGTCGCAGTAGTGTTTTTATTGTCGTATGAGATATTATAGAAAACATATCGTACTTATATAGTAATAGAAACTAAGTAAACAATACATGGTAAGTACCAAATAATATCAAACAATCCTTTGAATGCTCACTACATTGTCGTAAAACTTTCTTTTATGATCGTTGTTTTCCTTCTCCTTCATCATTGCTGTATTTCTACTTGAAATATAGATCATAATAAGTGTCGACTACTGTTATTAGATTCTCGAATTAGTGTTTTTGTCGTCTTGGAGGAACAATCCTCATAAACCAAATTTTAACTGAAATACTCATGGCGTGGTATACCTACGCTGATAGTGAACAGTCATTCATAATATGTTAATTGCTTTGGTTATTAGACAATGGACAAAGGATAAAAAATATTTCATATAGTCCACAAGAACTTTAATTATTAAAATATCCCGGATAATTAACATGGATTTTAACATCTTGTACATAAGTTGATAGCAGATCAGATGATAAGAGAACAACGGGTTTTGTGTTAAGGTATGGTTGGTAAAAGTGCTATGATTATTTCGTTATATTCTTTTTTTTTAACATAAAATACTTCGCCTTTACCAAAAAATATAATGAATGGTAAATTGCCAAATTCAAATCGGTAAAATATGAAATGTGCGAGAAGAACTAAGAAATATCGCATCTAGTTTAAATTAAATCAACAAAGGCATGTTATTATTCATATTAATCATTTCATAAAAATGTTCAAATTTTATATATATAAATTCAATTCTTCTATTTAATCTTTTATTGAAAGATTTTGTTACTTTATTCTGTTACTTCTCCATCTTCCAATTGTTGCGGAGTTACCATCTGTTCTTCCTCCCAGTCATATTGCGCATCCATTAACACACTATGTTCTTCCCGCACCTGTATTCTCTGGATATATCAATTATATCAATTTCAGAACTATTTAATTTAATAATGCTGATTGTAACAATAGTTCTCCTTATCATTATACATTTGATATTTACAATCCAAAGTTTCTGTTGAATATCATAAAATTGCAATTGTTCTCAAAAAGCTCAATCAAACAATAATATCATGGGGAAGTAAATGTCAATGTGAATCAAAAATTAAAAAGTAATATTTCTTATGCCATTTAATCATTTCATAGAATACTTTGATATTAAATCAAGAGTTCGTCTATTAAATATAATTATTCAAAGCATTAAAGAAAACCTGATCCAGAAGTCTGTATATATCATTGTAATTCGGCTGATCTGCAAAATTCAGGCGGTCAATAAGCGCCATAAAAAGTCGTATTGTTTTGGACAATTTGCCATAAATTCTTTTCGTCCTTCATTTCGAGCTTTTATTTACCATGATATGCAATATTGGCGATCTGAAGCTTCACAATTTAAAATTTCTTTTAATCATATGAAAGTTTTCTCGTTTTTTCTCTCTTCTTCCTCTCATCAGTTCGAACTTTGTTCTCATTCTTTCCACACTTCCTCTATAATTTTTTTCCTTTTCCAAATTAATTTTAAAGCTCTCAAGAATTATAACTAAGCTTATTAAAAACGTAAAATATATTCCTGTAGAATTAGTAGTCATATATGACATCAGCAATATCCAAATTTATTTATTTCATCCCACAAGTTCAACTTTACTTTTTTATGGATAAACTATTTTCATTCATTGCGCCTGAGCAGATGCTTTCATTTCTTCATTTCCGTATCCTTTATCATTCAGGCTGAGTGAAAATTTTGAAATCTGAGAAGTGGTGAAAATAAGTTCTATTGTGAAAGTACATTCTAGTTTGTGTAGTATGAAATATATAGAATATGACTTCTGATATTCATCCATCTAAGACTTAAAAACAAAGTCTAACAACAACATGTCGCCATGGTAAAATGCCACAAGTAATTTCTACCAAACAATAAAACCAAGATTCAAGATCATCTCGTCTTCCCAAATCTTGCCTTTGATGTGCTTTCAACGAACCATATCGTGTAGTACCACGCCAACCAATCTCACCTCCGATTTTTGGTGCTTTCCATTCTGCAACGGAATAGGCACTGATATTGATCATAAATTTATGAGCAATGAAAATCATCTTATTTTATCCATGAAAAATAGAAAATTTATTTTTTTTTACATTATGAAATTAAATAATAGAGCAATCAAACAAAGAAATCTGAACAGACCTAACAAAACAGTCCTTAATTATTTGTCTCTTAAAACTTATTGAAATCTTCTTGATCAAGATAAGTTATATTTAAGATTATATTTAATGAAACTAAATTAATTTTGCTTCATCAATTTCAAGAAATGTTTCTTACAAACAAAGTTCTATATTACCAAATCTTACTTTATCGATGTATTTTCGTGCCAATCCAAAATCAAATAAAAAAAATCTTCTATGTTGTTTATTTATTTCCAACCCAATTGCATAATTTCCAGGTTTGATATCTCGAGAAAGAAATCCACAACTGAAGAAAAGATGCGTTAATGATCATACAAAGAAGCTTTTTTGTTTAATTGCTGAATTTCCAAACTTAACATTCAACAAATTTCAGCATGAAAATTTTATCATTGATAAGAAAGAAATGCAAAGAAATACTCATAGAGGAATCAAAATGCAATGTCATAATCGATTTATGATAGGCGTAACTCATCACAGAGAGGGAGATAAGCACTGAAAGATGTTTTTACCTATGTAATTCTTCGATAGCTCTGCAAGTATGTATACCAACGCGGATTGCGGAACTGATCGAGAAATGTCGATCAGGTTGTTCATTACGCAATTTGTACAAGTCTTTACCCAGAAGTGTTACCACCATGAATACAAAATCTGGTTTTACTGCACCCTGAAAATGAAATGGTCTAACTTGTGAATAACATTTTCAGCTTGAAATTAAATAACAGCATAGTTTCTCATATTCTAGCAAAATTTTGGCATACAAAATGATCCTATTCAAATCATTGCCCAATCACTTAATTAAAATACTGGAATATTTCTCTCATATTCCAGTATAATTTTATGACCCTATACAAAACCATTTATTTAATTAAAATGATAAGGACTTTTTTCTTTTTTGATTTATCCTTTTAACTCATTACACTTTTATAGAATTTTAAAATGATCTTAAAAAATTCTACTGTTTTATTGAATATGCGATAATTGAGCATCATATTTTCCTTGCAATTTTTAGCAATAAAAAATGATCAAATGAATTTGGTGTAAGAAGAAAAACAATACTGAATTTATAATCAGATTTTATTTATTTCATTTTTTTCTATTTTGATTTAAATATTGAAATGATAAAAACTAACATAATCATGCAATTCACAGATATGTTCAGCTCCTTTTTTCAATGCTGTCTTTAATACGGCAATTTCAATATGAAGCATTGAACTTCTATATTTCTCTGCTTTAATGCATAGCTTCTGAAAATGAAATGAATGAACAAATATACGCAATTTAATAAGATAACATTTTCTCAAATAAAATGATCAAATATAAGTCTGAAAATGAATATTTCATAAGAAGTTGCAAACGAGATTCTTCAATGTTGTACTTAAAATACAAACAAAAATAATATTTTCAATTTAAATCAATGTGGAGCAAAGTATAAACCATTAATTGATTGTACTAAATTTAGTTTTGATGTTATATTGAATTTCGATATGTGACAGAAATTTCGTAAGTAGGAAAATTTCAAATTTTTAATTTTTACTTTTAATAACTCACTTGCCATTTTGTATCGCATGAAATACTTTCCCATATCCACCCTCACCTAAAATAGCGATTAAATGATAGGTACGATTCGATGATTTGACAATATCATCAATTTGCGGCAAACGATTATGACCCTCAAAAGTTTGTGATATTGAGGAAGACGGCGTATAGCCACCATCAAATTCCCCATTCCCTCTCACTCTTTACGAATTTTCAAATATAGATGGTCTGTTAATAATTGAATTGAGCTCGTTAAGTTTTATGATATCAAGCAACGCTTTATGCGTACATAATCAAGTAACAACTAACGTCGGAAATTAATTTATTTTTTTAAATACCGAAATTTGCCATAATTAATCAAATTTTATTTCAAAACTTAATATTCTCTTTCATAATATGCAAATTTTCTCCGAAAAAAAAATCCCAGAAAGAAGCGAATGAATTACATCAATCAATTATTGAAGAAGACATCTTGCATAGTCTGATATTTTTGTCATTCAGAAATCTGTTACCACAAACAACCCATCATTTTCTAATTTTATCAAATTTATGAGATCACATTTTGCACAGCGTTCTCAATTGAGATGGACGGAGAAACTTTTGGTGTAAGCGGGGTTTGCTCAGAATTGGTCAGGCTTTCATTTATTATCATATCTTTCTAATTTTGTCACTTCTGATAATTTATTCTACCCATAACTTTTATTTGCAAGGCTTAGCTTTGAATAGTGCTTACACTTTCTTTAGAAATTATTTTTTATTTCCTTAAATTCTAACAGTATTTAATTTTTCCTGTTTTCACTAAAATTTCTCCAAACATCAATAGAGATGAGATGGATATATGCATTGATACTGTAAGATCAATGCCTAAGTTGCATCTTTATCTTCGATTTTTTCTGTCAAGTTAAATAGAGCGTCTTAAATATCTACTTCCAAATAATACCAATTAACCCCTGTGCAGGTATCTATTGTTTCTGCTTATAGTCATCTTCAGGCAACTCGGTCATATCATTTAACATAAAATTTTAATCACTCGAAATATTTTTACCTCACTGAAATTGCAGATAGATGAATTTGCTTCTGGTGAAGAAGATCGGTTCATGGTGATAAATGCATATTTTAAATTACATATAACTCTAGATTTATATTTTTATAATCTTATATACTATCAATAAATTAAAAGGTACTATTTTTACTAATATAAATATTGATGTTGCATAATATTTATTATCCAATACATTTCCATGATATGTTAAATTTAGTGGAATTTCTCATAAATTTACTTGTATTTTTTCTTATTGAAATGAATTGTAACCTTTTTCTCATATTAGAATGAAGGATATAATCCGTAAGATTTTAAATTTTCTTATTACTTTGTATTTCGAATGATATTTCCTTTCAGTTCTGTTCTAACTTTTGCCAAATTTATTTCAATTATTGGTTGTCCATTTTCTTTGCTTTTAGAGTATGTGTTTCCATACCATCTTATTTCGACATATGTTGGGAATATTTTTCATATTCTTACACTAAAGAATCATTGAAGTAGTTGAAAGAATATTTCTTTTTATAAATGTTTCTGGTCGGTTCAAGTATATTGATTTTTTCAGTATCATTTTTTTACTGCAACAATTTTTAGGTTGCTTTTTGTTAAGTTTATTTATTATACTTTATCAAAAATTGTGTTATAACGCTTTTTTTTATTAATTTTTTTCAGACTTCATATATTAGCTTTATTTGATAATTTTGATTTTACATTAATTTTTGCAGTTAATCTAGCATAATTTCTACCATAGCTACGTTTTTTTTTTGTAATTAATCTAGTATAATTTCTACCCTAACTATATTTTTTTATTGTTTTTTTGGATTATTTTTATTTTTTTAATTTGATTATTTATTTTGTTTTGTTTACAATCGTTATTTTCATATCTTTATTTTACTGTGACATTATAAAATCAGTTAATTTTAATTTGAATATATCTGAATTTATGTGAGAATTGATATTATTTTATTATTTATTTGGAGATTTCGTGGTACTGAAATTCGCGACACTTTTCTAGCGAAAATGACATCACTTAGCAATGCAAACTATGCTTCTGAATTTATTTTTGTTTTGAAAAGACATGCTGTTTGTAAACAAAAAAGTCAATGTAATTATGTTTTCGTAAAATTCTGGAAAGTTTTATTGATACTGACAATAAATAAATTTCGTACTAATATGCGTATTTCATACTTGATTTTTTCTTAGGTCTCGATTTTCTTCGAGGAAATAGGTTTTGTTTTAGAGAACAATTTTTATATATTTCCTTAAAAATTCATAATTAGGCATAATAAATCAATATTTGCGCATTCTCGAGTTCTTTTGTAATTTTTTATATGGAATTTTATGAATCAAAATGTGTGCATTAATAATTTTTATATTCCCATTATCAATAATGTAAATTCAATTAATAATGTGGCATTGATTTAAACTCACTAAAGTCGACATAATACTCCATTCAAGATGGACATCTAACATTGCAAAGTTTTTTTTTCGGATATGAAAAAATGTGGTCATCGCTTTAGAGTTTATATATAATGTTATCAACTATATATTCTTTCAGGTATACCAAATAGTACTCTTTCCTGCTTATTTTCTCGGAATGTTGACAGTATTGGATGATTGGAAATTAGAAGTCTTGTTCACTTCTAAATCACTTAATTGGTAGTGATCTATCAAATATTACATTGCTTTATGTACAACTACAAAATCATTTAATTGAAATTAATAGATTCATGATAAAGTTGCGGAAAATGAGAAGTAATGACTTTAGAGTGTCTTCTGAAGATTAGAATTATGTTTTATTTCAGATAGAATCAGAAGAACTCTCGCTCAAAATTAATTTGGGTTTATTATATTATCTTTCTTCACATTATTCAGTAGGTTCTTCCTTACTAATTATCAGCCTTACTATTTTTTATGTCTGACAAGAATTATTCTTTTAGACGCTGCAGATTTTTGATTTTTTCGAGTTCTCCAACGTAAGTTACATTATCCGATAGATCAGACAATGAATCATCTATCTCGCCAGAAATCTGCAGTGGAATCGCAGCAATTGAGATTTAAGATAATTTATATTTCACCCCTCTCAAGACAGCTATTTATTTATAATTTTGACGTATGATGTCAACATTTAGTTTTGAATTATTGTTTGAAATTTTGGAACGGTCAAAATTCAGAATCAGTTTCCTTCTTTACAAATGCGTTTGATAGTTTTTATAGTAAAATGAAAATATAGTGGTTTTGTCAAAAATTGTTTAATTTCTAGATATAATAAATGATATTGATCAATTTTGCACATCAAGATTTTTAAGGATTTTACCTTATAATCATATACAGTTGCAGAAGTCAAAAAGATCGGAAAAGAAGATAAACATTATTCGTTTTGAATGATTTAAGAAGATTTTCAGATGAAGTTTCAGAAAATTTTTTGCTATGATGCAATAAAATAAACAGATGAGATATGCTTACAAATTTTCTATGGATATTATATCTTGCATATTCGAAAAATTTTGTTCCTTACTAACTTCTTCGTTTTTTTCTGGAATGGATATTTTGCATCTGCTTTATTTCATTGATTTTATGGTAGATTTATAATGGATTACATTTCTTCAAGTTGATAAGGCAAAAAGTAAATATTCTTTATGAGTGGCAACAACTTTGTTGTGAAATTTAAAACCATTTATTGTCATCTTTTTATACGAGTACTCTGAATTTTCAAGATACCTATTGTTTTTCTTCATTTAATGTCACACTTTGTCAATATTTTCATTCTGAACATACCAAGTACATGATTTAATCACTGTTAAAATTCTTTCGTTTAATAATTTTGTTATCAGTTAGGACTTCGGTGATTTGAGACGTAACCTTGCTGATACATAATATAATTCTCGCTGATGTGATGCAGCAGTACTCCTTATTCTAGTTAGATTGTTTTGTTAGAAAATTTTTCTTGAATATGAATGTGACATTATTGTTTATATTCGTTAATTAATTGTTCAATAAATTTGTACTTAAAATTTCGTTGCAGTGTGGGGATATAGACGCGAAGTTTTCATATTGAAGTTTTAATAAGGACGATAGTTTACTAGGGAATTGAACGGTAAAAGCCGTGTAAAAAATCGAAAAAATGGTCGAGAATGTTGTTTAACTTCAATCATTGTATTAAAATAATAATGATAGTTAATCGAAATATTGGACTGATATTAACCAGCACAATCATTGATAATATATATCTTGATATCCTCTTTTCTGAGTTTTAATTTATCGTCACTTTTCATACAACTTATATTTACATTTAGTATTGCTGGGTCCTAATTGGTCATATAGGTTTTTATGGAGTCTTTTTTTGGCTAGTTTTTCTCGCAATCTTGTATATTTATGGCCTTTTTCAAATTCTCTGAGAGTACCGACGCTGTTATGATTTTCATGTACGAAATAAAATATATGATAGCTCGGCATATGGTATGTGATGGCTCGAAGTGTCACGATGACTACCATCAACAGTTGTCCCGGTTTTTGTGATCGTCAAGCAACATATCGTCATCGGGAAATATTACCTATTTCTATTGCCAGATTTGTTACTTTTTAATTTCATAAATTTTATTACAAATTTTGTTTAAATATTTACTACTCATCTATGAAGATCATTTAACTGATGAGGATCAATAGAATATGAAACGCTGTATTCATTCCATTTTTGTCATATTTCTGTCAAGCCAGGTCATAATAATAGTTACGCTAATAGCAGTCACATTAATAGCAATCTTAGCAGTTGCAAGAGCGATAATAATATTCCGAATAAAAATGAAATAGATTATAATTGATGACTGTAATGCTTACAGGCTTATAGCTTGGGTCATCGAAGTGTCGAGAAATTTTTTTGCTCTTCATGTAATGATCTCTTACCTCTCTACAATTGGCGTTATCTTCTTTTCATTCTACTGTTAAATTCGTCTTTCGTCAATTGTATGTTCTTCTCAAAAGGCTGTTATGATTTTCATTAATTTGATTGAATCATTACAAGCTTCTTTTTCCTGCTTCCTCTTAATCGAGATTGAAGTAAAAGTTAGAGAAGTAACATTTGAAAAGGAGGCTAAGTCATCTAATAGTTTTCTAGAAGAAATGTGAAATTCTTGTTTAAAAATGCTATTAAATGCTAAAAATTATAATAAGTACGAATTGTTCTAAAAGAAAAAAATGTGATCTCTCACTACTATTAAACTGAAACAAATATAAAAATATGATAATGAATTAATAAGGTATTATTACCGGATAAATAAAACTATTGTAATATTAGTTTTGAGTATTGATGTTGGTATATTAGTATTGATGGTTCAGAAGAAGTAAATGTGAACTTAAATCTAGTTTTTTTGATATGATCATAAAGAATTTCATCCATTTTGCTTTCTTGAACTAATATTTTTCTACGTTTTGCGCTCCGATCATATAGCAAAATGAAATTATCTGCCATTAATTATATGATATATGAATATATTGCATTTGTTTCTTATTTTTGTTTTTATTTTATGGCTTAGCAATTTTATCAGTTCTTTGTTTTCAATTTTATATTACCATCATTTTGGAATAGCATTTATTATCATTACTGCGGAAATGAAAAATAATAAACTATCTAAAATTGAGAGAAATTATTAGCATAATTTAATCCTTTACTCAGTCCTTCAATCATCGTAGCAATAAATGAACATTTCTGATTTATCCTTAAAATTTTCATATTTTATATGATTGTTTTAGACTTCGCACTTATCATATTTTCTTTATTTTACTTTCTAATATCTAATAGCTCAGGAAATGATATTTCAAAACGAAGTTTTTTTAAAATTAAAAATCTCAGTGTTGTTTCAGTATACGGCAGCACTTATTCTTGCAGCAATTATGTTGTTTGCTGGAATATATCCTATCCGCCCTATTCTCCCTTTTTCTGATGCAATCACGAGTTTTATAGTTGCACTGAGAATTCCCTACGCGATTGGTATCCTACATTTTATAATCCTATCGTCAACCATATCCAATTTTGTGATGTACACAGAAAATAATCTTTCCACTATGAGTTTCTTTTTTTTTGTTTCATCAAAGCCTATATTTTAATGAAATCCTTATTAGTTGACTCAAGTAATGTTCAATTCATCTTATTAGATTTGATTATCGCTAACAAAGATTTAAAAAAAACTTGTTTAATTAAATAAAAGTAGTCTGTCCAATATATTTGAAAAAAAATCGTAAATCTATATCTTGAATTTTTTTTTAGAGATTCATATAAGATTACTGATCGATGATTTTTCAGCTATCTAAATCTGGAAAATTATTTACCTACCGTTAGTATTGTTCGAATTTGGATGGGAATTAATCTGTTAATTTTTAGATATTCCTTGCCTCTTATTTATTTGGCATTTTGTTTAATGTGTTTAAATTGTTTTTCGCTCAATCCTTTATTTAACATTATTCAAAATAACTATCGCCACCGACCAGTACTATGCTGCACTTTTTACTAATCCCACTGATTGCTCTATTCCATGCACGTTTTGTAAGTTTCGATTATTGATCGAACTTTTTTAAAACCTGTTTTTGAGCATTTGCAATGTTTTGATATTTTATATTACTTTTTTTATCAATAAATCTTTTGCTTCAGTCATTCATTTCTTTTGATTGTTTTCTAATCATTCACTTAATTCATGATCGATGATCTATCAGTTTCATGAACTTCATTGGTATATTTTTAATTAGATATTTTTATAGGTAGATCTACTCTACTATAGTTTTGTTATTAGCATTAATATGCAGTTTGGGATTGAATACACTCCATGTGTCGCGAATTTCAATTTCGCGAGACTCCAAATAGCTCAATACCAAACGAATAACTAAACAATTTTCTCACCATAAATCATGCAACAAATTCTTCATTCTTCAAATTTATTCCCCATTCTTCCATGGTTAGCTAAATCCATATCTTTGTCCAGATACGCATCTTTATCGACAGCTGTCAATCATCTATTGTTATAATGCTTATACTAATGCTTATATTGTAACTAATTTTATTTCTATATGTTAATTGACAACTGTTTTTATGCTTAATGAAGGCCACTCCCAATTCCTAATACATATAAACCTTATTGTATTAGGCGGGAATCGACTGTTACCAAAAGATTGCGGCAACTACTCCCTACCGACTTCTTTGCTTTACTGGCTTTCCTTGCTTTACTTACTTTATTCAATAATGCAATTTTTATTGTTCAACTTGTATCACCACGATAAAGCTTGATATTACAAAATTCGTTGTGTCGCATCAAATCAATAACATCGACTCAAGTAAGTGATCGATCTTCTTGTTCAGTCGCATTTACGCTGAGATTTCGCCCCCCCCCCCCCCTCCCTTCCCCCCTTCCTTTCCTCCTCCCAAATACATATAATTCTCTTCGCAACAAATTTTTGGTGCATCGACGTGAGGTCGATATGTTCAGCAAATCATCGCAAGTATCACACCTGCAACCTACTCACGAAATAACGAAATCAAATTAACTATATTGATCAATACAGTTAACGTCACTGGTCGTGCAGGCGACATCCCAAGAAAGGAAGAATTTTCCTTAATAAGGAAAAGAATACTTGGAGACAAGCTACAACGAATTCAACTTTGTATCAATACGCTCGAGTCCGTAAACGAAAAATGGCTCAGTTATACACAGCAAATCGCCGCAACAACAAAAAGAAGGAGGAAGAAAGTAAATTCGAAGAAATAACAAAGGGCGACCAATGAATGTTTCAAATCCTTCATGAGGCCAAGGAAGCGATAATAACGTTAACAGTGCATCAGGACGAAATTGATCAAACCCTACACGACTCTCAAAAGTTAACAAAGGAAGCGAAAATTACGACTTCTTCAATTCCAACTGTCAATCTTCCTCATTTGTCTCTACCCACTTTTGAACAGATCCACGGCAATGGAGCAATTCTGGAGCAGTTTCAAGTGCAGCGGTCCACTCACAATCAATCCCGAAATCCAAAAATTAAACTACCTATATTTCGTCTCTAAGAGGTAACGCTTTACAAGTAATATCAGGCTATGATATAGCACCAGAAATTACGATGTTATCAGACGAATACTCAAAGAGAAATATGGCAATCCACTACAACAACAAAATACTATACAACGAATTCCGATCGATCAAAGGAAATGAAAAGGATTGGATAGGAGTTATCGAAAACGCCGAACGGGCAATACGCCAGCTCGAAGCTTTAGGAGAAAACTTGGAGCTCGAGTATTGAAACTACGATTGAGATAAGTTACCATTATGGGTTTTGAACAAGGTATATACTCAAAAAGAAATAGATAAACCTGGTCAGTCCTAAAACTCAGGAAATTTTTATCAAATATGGTTAACGTGACTCAACAAATCAATGAATTATCAAAGCCCGTCAGCATATCCCGATATCAAACCCACAATTTATAAGCTAGGACAAAAACCAAGATATAATCAAATTGGGACCTCAGCATTAACGATAACACGCAACAATCAAAAACCCAGTTATCTACAATCAAGGTAGTCAACAATCAACACAACTTAGAAGAAGACCATGTATATTTTGCACGCAAGAGCATTGGGAATGAGTGCAACGTGTATACTACGCTCTGACCAGAAAAAATCGCCTCAAGTTGCTAAAGAAATGCCCAGTCTGTTTCAAAGATAGTACAATAGACAAAGAAGCAATGTTTCTATTGCAAAGGCTCCCATAACAATGCTCTATGTGAAAAAAGAAATGTAACCGTCAAATAATAGGGAACATCCAGACAAAAAGGATGATAAAATTTCTGAATCCTCTATTAAGCTAGATGGTTCGACTTCTATTTACAATTCAATTTTCACACACAACGAAATACATCAAAGGAGACGCTACTTTTATGCAGGAAAATAGAAGTCTTTAACCAACACAATCTCATCGACAACAAAAAGCATTGGTATTATTTGATACAGGAGCACAATTATTATTTTTTCAACGGTTGGACGCATTATTGTAGAAAGCGGAGAAGTAGGTGAGCTTTCTCAGAACAATATTTCTGCGCAAACTTTAGTATGCACGGTGACGATTAATATGAACTCAGAACTGGAAAAATTTTCGTAGAAACAATAGGAATTCGAAAGTCATCAACCGACGATGAAGAAGCCATAATACGTTTCCAAAAAAGACTCATCAAGAATGACGGCAGATATTATGTATTTGGCCATGGAGAGATTGCAAACAAATTTAAATGACAATTATGGAATGTGCCTGGAACGATTAAAGAATTTAATCAAACGTTTATGGTCACAATCGCTTCTTCAGGTATATCATCAAACCATTTTGGATCAACTAAACGCAAGTATGATTGAGGAAATTTCTTCTAATGATGAATCATACATTAGGAATCATACATTATCTCCCTCACCATGAAATATGGAATCCTAATAAAAATTAAGAGTAGTATACGACGCCTCGGTCCATCAAAAGGGATATAAAAGTCTTAATGAAGTTCTCCACAGAATGGTAGCTTATTGTGCCACAGTATATATTCGATATGACAGACTGGGAAATAGCATCACAAGATCTTTTTTTTACGCCAAATTTCGAGTCGCTCCAGCAAGTATATCTACACCAAGACTCGAACTATTATCCATTTTAATAGGGTGAGAAAGGTCAATTTGTATTAAAACAATTGAATTTAGAGACAAGTACTCTCTGGTCAGACTTCCAATGCGCTCTTTCCTGGATTAAAAACACATCAAAACTACTTCCACGCTTTGTCGAAAAACGAGTAAAGAAATTCGAAATTCCCACTTTAAATTAAGGTATCTACCAAGTGAGCAAAATCCGGTCGATATAGCAACGAGAGGAATTTCACCAATTAAATTACGTCACAATGAAGCATGGTGGAAAGGACCAATGGTTAGTAAAGGAAACCTCCGAATGGCCACAATGTGAGTTTAATTACACTGGTTGTGACGAAGTTAATAAAATGATTATAGCGAATTTAACAAACCCAACCCAAAACTTTGAAGAAAATAGATTCCAATTTATTGACGAACGTCGCTTCAGCAAATGGACAAAATTAGTCAGAACAACGTATGGGCTTAGATTTATAAAACAAACTACCAAAGAAGAACGGCTATGGTTACAAACGTTATCTCTCACAGGAAATAACATGACAAAAAATGATTATGATATAGCTAAAGGAGTATTGATTAGACAGGCAGAGTCGGGAATGTAACAAAGAAATAAAAAATGGCATCTATATCAAGATGAAAGCAACAAGTTCTGGAGATTAAAGGACAGATTAGAATATTCAGAATTAAGCCATGGAAGCATATTTCCAATATATCTGCGAATCGTCATCACATCACTGAACTCATCATCATGCAAAAAAGATGACTTATATCATGCTGGAATAGCACACACGTTATCAGAATGAGAGGTCAGTTTTGGATTCCAAAAGGACGAGCAACAGTGAAGCGAGTTATATCTCGATGTATAAATTGCAGACGATGGACCACTAACCCATTCAAGTTGCCATCAATGCCGAGTTTACCAGAATCTCGAGTAAATCGTTCGAGGACTTTCGAACAGGTTGGTATAGACTATTTAGGTCCTGTCTCGATTAAATCCAGTAAACAGGTAGCGAAAAGATGGATAGCTCTTTTTACTTGTTTCACCACAAGGGCAGTTCACCTCGAAATGGTCGAAGACTTATCAGCTAAAAATTTCTTACATGTACTCCGAAGATTTGTCGCTAGACATGGTTATCCAATTGGTATTGAACGACAATGCAAGTCACTTTCAACTAGTATTTAAAATAGTATGCATGAAAACGCGAATTTTTTGCAACAAAGAGCATGATATGGAAGAATACCATTCCAAAGGCGCCATGGGGTGGTGGGGTGTATGAACGTATGATAGGATTAACAAAAAAGTATTAAAGAGAGGAACATGCAGAAAACTTCTAATTGAAAGGGAATTGATAACGTTAATAACTGAAATAGAAGGAATACTCAATTTGTTCACTAATTTATGTGGAATTTGATGACTATCATTAATACGATAAATAGATTTCATGACACCTATAGCTTCACTAGAGATACCAATTAACTAAAATAATGAACAAGATGAATATCTTCCTTACACACTCAAAACTGAAGACTATTCTCACTATTCTCCACTATCGTCTAGATTGGTGATTAAAAAAATTCCACATAAGAATGAAATAGTTTTATTAAGCGAGCCAGAATTATCCCGTGGTATATGGAAATTGGCAAAAATAATAAAACTCCATCGAGAAAGAGATAACGAAGTAAGGAATGCGACAAAACAATTACCCAACGGAAGACAAGTCGATCGTTTCATAAACATGTTATGTCCAATGGAAATAGAATGTTCCAATAGTACAGAAGAGAATGCAAACGAAGAAATCGAAACCCCAATTGCAAGTCATACCGAAACTCAATAAATAAACCAGATAACGAAACTAGGTTTGATAACTTTTAAAAACATTATTCCTAATAATATCAATAGTAAAACAAGTCGAGGCTTTGAACAATTGTAAGTGGAATACAAAAATGTCATTCAATATTCTTAAAAGATGGAATTGTGAAGGAATATGTGTCTGAATGCACACTACACGAAGTGGATACCCTAAAGAACATCAACCATGAAATGCAATAATATCACAATGCAGTAATAACACAATATGTAATGATATGTACGGAAGCATTTCTCACACTAACACTATTAGTAATATCAGATAGAACAACTACTTCAGCAGCTCAATTCTGTCGAACCATGAATATTCAAAACCAGGTGGATGAAATAGCGTTAATTCAATCCTAACGAATGAACAACAAATAATGAAAACAATACTCTTATGGATGATTAGGAGTTAGATGTCAATTCACTACGAATTTCGTATTAATAATGGGAGAAATGTTTCTAGATCAAGGCAGTAGTAACGAAGAAACTCTTATTAAGAAGATAAAGAAAGTGCAACAAAGAAACTATGATGATTATTTGCTTCCCAGTAATACATTTTTTTGTGCAACTTGTATCACCAAGATAAAATTTGATATCAGAAATCAATTTGATATCACAAAATTCACTATGTCGCATCAAACCAACAAACTTCGATTCAAATAAAGCGATCGATTTTCTTGTTCAGTCAAACTTATGCTAAGACCTTCAGAACTCCCCAAATACACATAATTTTCTTCGCAACACCAGCAAAGTTTGTTTTTGACATTGAATTTTTTATAATTCTATTCTTCTATTTTAGATTCCATCAAACTTATCATTTTTATTATCATAGTTATTATTATTATCATTCAGTTCATCGAGAATCATAGTATTTCTTAATGTTTTTCATTCCTAAACTTTTACTTTCCTTTTTTTTTCATTAAAGTTCTTTTAGTTATATATCGAAAATTATACAGAAATTGCATTATTATATATGTTATCATCATTCATTAGTTTTTGAGATTCATTTTCTTTCATTGTCTACGTCATCTTAATCGCTAGATTAAAAATGAGGAATCGAACTATAATTAACTTTGTTTATCATTTCTAACAGTAATGACAAGAATTTGTTAATTGACAATTAATTCGATGGTTATCGATCATATTCCCTGAAGACTAAATTAGATAATGAAATTATCTGATTGCAAACAATAAAGGAATTTTGTTGCACATTCGAGTTCATTTATATAAATATATTGAATTCTCTTTTTTTGAATTTGAATCTAACGATTCTTTTGCATCGAATTCTCTTCTGAACTAATGATTCCTTTATATTTGCATGCAAGAATTTCCTTTGCTCACATATAGATTACCAGTAAATTAATAATTATTGCAGAAATAGTACAAAATAGTACAAGAATGCACAAAATAGTATCCTTGATTCAATGATCAGCGAAATTTAGTATTCTGCGTTAATAGTCAGTGAATCATTGCATACTTAGATAACGACAGTGAATCTTAATTAATCATATTAAGTCTATTTACAAAATAATATATGAAATTGAATATGGAGATAATTATTATTGGTTTAAATGTAGGTCATAAATGATCATATATATGTCATTCACTCTCAAATGGTGGCAATCATCAAAATATCTTGTTAAATTATTTTTTTTACTGATTTGCACTGTTGTGATTTCAGACTGACTGATCATTGCAATACAAATGGAATATCCTCGATTGTTGTTTGCCTTGAAGTCCCAATCAGTAAAATATTTCCTTTCTTTCGAATCATTTCACAATTACTTTTAAATCACAACAAGATATTCAAATAATACTTATTCAACAGTTCTATAAAAAATGACATGATTTTAGTTAATCGTCGCTTATCTACTCATACCACATTCTGGTTACTCATACATAAATTAATTTGATGAGAAGATCAATAGAATATCGAGGATATGTTTTTTAACAGCATCAAGATACATTTACTTCGCTTTCTTCATAAAAAAGAAAAAACAACTTAATAAACTCTATAAATTTGCAATTCTCAAACTCTTTTCAAATATCTTTGATTACGATTTCGAATAGATTTTCCTGATCATATATGATTTCGAATTAAAATTTATAATATTCTAACAGACGAATTTGTATATTTCACTGATAAAAATCCATACATCGCCATAAAATTCTAGTTTTATCACGAAAATCCGTATTTCAGTACATCCTTCCTTGAAAATATATGTTTACACAGCAGAGTAAAATACATACTGGAAAACATCATATTTTACAAAAGAAAATAAAATATACACTGCAAAACAGACAATAACGTGAGAAATCTTGACTGAAAAAAAAATAAAATCAAGCAAATAATCATTTGATATATTTCTCCATAAACTTCTTCTGAAATTCTGAGCAAATGGCATCATTGATAAAAATATTCTTGCACTCTTCGATACCCTTAGCGCAGTTTTAAAAATTACATCATCATCCCATTGTTTCATCATCGTTTCACCTTAATTAGTCATACAAAAAGTAAAATCGAAACTATACAAATAACTAATAAACTTAAATATTGAAATGAAGATTTTAAAATATTAGTGTCCGGATATTGTAGCGGAGAAAAGCTATATTAATTGATCGAATCGCTCTAATAATCATTGTCAGCTATATGCTACTAATTATAATAGATATTGTTTTTTGAGCAATCTAAATTTTATAAAATCACTCCTGTTTCCACGACCGAGATTATAGCTCGAATACAGTTTCTCATTTGTATTTCTCAATTAATACTTGTACGTAAAATAGAGTGCTACACAATCTTTAACAAATCTATCGAAATCAAAACTTGCAATCTACTCTGTTTCATTGCTCTTGAGTTTACAAAACTTAAAATCAGACACTTCTGAGTTGAATAATGGATTTCAATATAGAATGTTTTCGGTTCTAATTCGAACCTGAAAAATATGATACATATTGAAGAATCATGCTGACAATTCAAAAAATGAAACCTCTTTTTATTTTCGTGATAGTTTTATCCTTTGATGCACACAGTAATATATGAAGAGAATTACAAGAAATATGAAAGAAAATAAAATTTACTTATAATATTAAGTTAAAACAATTAACTTATTACCTGTTCTTCAGCTAATACCGCATCACGCTGAGTCTTCTCTAATGCTCGCTCTTTCTTGATTCTAGCTAGTTCGACCATCAATTCCGCGGCATCATTCTCATCATCTAAGAATTCTGCAACTAACATCAGATTAACAAAAAATCATATCAGGAAGTGTTTAGGAAAGAAGAATTCTTTACAATATGTAAAGAACTCTTTACAATAAATTATATAAGAGATGAGGAACAAATCTGGATCGTCATGTGATAAGTAACAGATATAATATAATTATCATCGTGAGGATCATCTTCATCCGAAATATTTGATTCCGAACTTCATTCAATCTTGATTTTTCTGCATTGTCACGAACATTCTTTCGCGATATCTCCCAGTAAACAATTATGTCACATTTATTCGTTTTCTTTACTTTCTCTTCGTACATACGATATCATTATTCTGTTTGTTAATACTATTTATACTGTCAATATCTTGTATAGCTAATATTTAATTTGCTTCTCTGATGTAATCTTATTAATCAATCCACTCAAAATTTTATATTACCGCTATAAATATCCACCCAAATGTGGGTAAAATTTCATTTTTTTTACCAACATCATCGGGCTTTTTAAATTTCTTCTATCTTTTTTTTATGTTTCTATTCGCGTAATATGCGTCCGTTCTCGTTTAATGCCGTCGTGTAATAGTTAACGCTTCGTTTAATGCTCGCGCGTCTTACTCTTGTTAATTCTCGCGCGTCTTACTCTTTTTAATTCTCGCGCGTCCTTACTCTTTAATGCTCACATAAAAAAATAAATTAAAATTTACTTTATCAATCCAAATTATGATAATATGATAAATTACGATAACCTAAAATAAAGCAGTTTTATATTTGAAGGGATCAAAACCCTCAATAACTCCATACAAAATCATGGAATATCATACAACTGCAATAACTATATATATAATCATGGGATATCATACAACTGCAATGATAATTATGTATAACAGTTGAACACATGATTACAGAATCATGCTCAGCGAAGCTTATTTTCTACGTTATAGTATGAAAACTTCTTATTAACAGATAAAATTAAAAATTTGCTATTAGCAACCCAAAATTAAATTAAATTATTTATATCTTCATTCACTTCATCTTCAAAAATCCCTCATTACCTTAGCTAGAACAGTGCGCCCATATTGCATGGCTGATGTCACCTTATAACACTCTCATAAAATGCACAAAAGTGCTAAAGAAGCTAGGAGTATTTTTTCATGAGGATTAGAGGGATTTCTGCTTTTCTCCTTACTTCCATCTAGTGCTTTTCAGTCTGATAATAAATATCTGTTGTGATTATAATAAATATGTATAACTGATAATTTTGCCAAAATTCATTTCTTGCAGTGGATGACATCATTGAATCAATTATATATCCAAGATGGTTGAAAAGAAGAATTTATGGCAGTAGAGAAAAAGGAGCAATGAAAGAATTGAGATAAACAAGGCACTTTCATCTCTTTTGTTGTTATTTTATTCCTTAAATCTATGTACGATGTGTAGTATAGATAACCCTTATAGTTCTGATACGAATCCTCATTTCAGTCGATCAATATTGATTTCTGGGAACATAATTTATGTGCCATTGATTTTTGCTATCAACACAATTTGCCATTTATCTTATTTAATCATTATTGTTCCTTCAATTATATATATATTAGTAGTTACTGACTGCAGTTAGGCAGACATAAATAGCTTCATTTTATTATTATCATAAGCAGAATGTATTTTTATCTGATTTTATAATTTTTATAATTATGCAAAGACAGGGTTAATCAGGGATACAATTTTAATTAATAAAAAACTATGATGTCTTGTGAATCAGTGCCTTAAATAGTACGCAAGTACATTTGATAAAAAAGATATAAAAATAGTTTATTTTGCATTACTCGTTACCGAAATAGTCTGAAATAGCTTTGATCATTCATCTAGTATATATATTATATCCTTCTATTAGCCAACATTAATATTGCATCTCTTCTTGCAGTTACTGTATTAATAAATGCTTTGAATATATCCGGTAAGTATAGAAATGTAAAAAATAATTTCTAGATTTTTCTTTTTAGATTTTTTAGATTTTTCTATATATGTTATATGTTTATCTATTTGTTTATATCAGTGGATAAAAAAGTAATGGATTCTTAAAATTCTTGAAAAAATTGAGTTCTTATTCGACTCATGAAATGAATGTTGAACGATGAAAAATTATGGTAAGTATATTTATGTATAGATATTAGTAACATATCATCGATGCAAATGTTTTTTCAGAAAAATGTCGAAGGCAGATAAAGCACATCTGATACATATCGTTAAAAAACGTAAACGACCTAAAGAAGCTATTGAACAAAGATGACGAAAATTAGAATAGACTAAGAAGCGTAAGATTTCGTTTTCTTTACATCTGTATCAGTTGATTCTCAATTTCAGAGAATTTCGAAACTTAATTAAATTTCGATTATTATGCTTCGCCCTTTATGCTTCTCCATTTCTCTGCTTCTCCATTTTTCACTGAAAACTAGTACCGTTAGTCTGGTAATATTGAATGAATGCGAGAAAAATGAGATGTAGTCGAAGCAAAGTTTTATACCCATTTTTGCTATTAATTTTTCGAAAGCTTTATATTCACTAATATCAGTTTTTTTTCAAAATTTGAATATATTTGTATAAGAAAAAAATACAAGTGTGCAGATAAAAATAATTCGTTATGCTTTATATCATGGATATGAATCTACTTTGTTTTAATTTATAACCAAAATAGTTGGTTACACTCCTATCTTGTTTGTTGGATTCTCAAAACATCACTTCCAATAAAAAAAATAGTAGCAGATGAGGATGGGTAATTGGAGATGATATTATAAAAACCAAATGAACAAAATGATGGTGATAAATTATTTTGGTCACTGATCAAATAATGTAAATCATATTTATGATAAAAAGTACATTATTCGATGTTATTAGCTTCGATTGGATGTTTCAATATTTTTGCTGGGAGTTGCAAAGAGTAGTTGAAGGAAATTCAAAAAAAATACAGTTGAAAACAGTTTGAAAGAAAAATTCAAGTAATAGTAAAAGCTGTCAAGTAAATCTTATATTCTTTTATATGCATCACTGCTGTTCCTCGATTTCATATTCATAATTTAACGAGAAATGATAGTTATAATTTAACGATTTGATCTTTATAATTATATCATATTTATGTTTGATTCTATTCTTTTTAGACAGTCTGATATCAAATAGTCTTTGAATACTAGATTTCTTTCATCATACTACCAACAATTTTCTCGCTAAATCGATATAACTGGATTTCTATTACATGTTTGGATTAAGTAACATTCTGTGTACTTTCCAATTTTTTTTTAAATTTCATTATGAATGAAATAATATTAGAAACGAGTATTTTCTTTTGCATTTGATGATGAAGATAAAAAGAACATGGTATCTATGCGATTGGAGAAAAGAGTAAATCTTCCAATAAATATTTGATTAAAATATATTAGCAACACCAACTATTAATCGATATACAAAATTAACTAACAGATTAGTTTCATTTACATTTCGTACCTGTAATGTGCTTTCCAATTGATGCACTTTAGAAAAAAATTATAAAAAAAGGGCTCTATTAAAAGTGTGCAATAGTACATATATTCATCATTTAAGTTTGTATTATGAAGTATGAAAAAAATAAGCATGTATATCCTGTGTCTCGATGGGAAGTTTTTTTATCTAATAAAGAATATAGAGGAATAATCGATGATCTCATTAATATTTGATCAAACAAAGTAAATTTAATAATATTCCTGTGTCTTATACCGTTAATAAGCAATATTTATTCATTTTTAACAGATGCTACTAAAGATATCATATATTCTGAAACGGCCAAATATTTCCTCATATGTCATATTTACCATTATTTTAATTACATTTTGTTGTGCGCAATTATTTCTCACTATCTTCTTTATCTCTATTATTGATTAAACTTAGTAGTTTTTAAACTTGATAACATATGAAAGAGAAAATCTATATTCGTTAAAGAAAAAAATCATATATCATATACTTATCTTATTGTTTTCTTAATGCATAATACTATGATGTCCATCCAATAAGCCTTATGAGCTTGTAAATGCACACACAAAAAAAAGTAAGCTTCTATTTATCGTAAGACTGTTCAGTACAAGTATCCATGTATTTTTCTTTGATATTTTCTCTATTAGCCACTATCTCTAATTAGACCTGCAATTGTTCGTTGATTCACATTACAATAATATTTACTTGGAATATAGTTAAATAGTTAAGATTTACACAGCACTTTATAGAAGCAAACGAGATATTATTTCATATATTATCAAAAAGTGTATGAAATTTCATTAAACCAATAATCAGAGGACGATTTGAAACCAAATAAATTTACCGAATTGATGATCGATTTCATCATGTGGTCACGAGCAAAACTGTGTCTCACTGTCGTGAAAACGAAACATCGAACAAATAAATAGTAAAATAAATTTCTCATTTGCATTGTAAATTAATGCTAAAAGCTAATGAAACCATCAATCATCTCGGACATATCTACATTCCTTGAGATTGTTTTCACACGTTTTTTGTTGTTATCAAATTTGCATTTTTATGCTCCCATGTCAATCTTCCTACTCAATCCTATTTGTACCATTTCCGTTGTGTTTCCGGTGCTTGAATGCCTTCAAGTAAACCACTCCCATTTCCCTAACACATATAAATCCAACACAAAGAATATTATATAGTTTTTTTTCTGGGTTTCTCTCTGGACATTCTACAGCGGACATTACTTAATCTTTTTCTTTAAATTACGTTATCGTCATTAAATTGTTTATTAAACTCATTGGATTTCTATTACTGATCTTATAATCGCTGTGTTTATTGTTATGTTATCAAATTTATCATCATAAACGTTTAATTATCCAAGTTTGAGGTTTGAGCTCGACAATAAAATATATCTGGCAGACATCAAACATTCACGACACTCACGCTTCCATTCTTGTAAATTATCAAGATGGCGTTTCATTTCAATAGCCAATCATTCCAAATTTCTTTGATATGTTGATTCTAATTGAAGAACCAAATTCTAAAAAGATTACTGGATAGCGTTTCTTTACCGCTGCATATGCACTTCTTTCAGCTTGTTGTGAATAAAAATTATAGTTTACAAAACCAATTCGTCAGGATTTTTTTAAATGCTATCACCAGGATTTCTCTGTAAGATTTTTTCTTCCGTTATTTATTATAATCATTATACAGCATTTCAATCCAGAAAGGAATTAAAAAAAACAAAGAAATGATAAAAAATATTCTTCGAACACTGGCAGAACTGAAATTAGTACATTAAGAAAAATAGATAAATTATATACTTTTTCTTCTCATTTCTATTGATATTATTGTTTCACCAATAATTTTTATCGCTACTAGCATTAAGTTAAATATAAAATATCTCACCTCCAGAATTTCTTGAACTGTCTTAAAGTTATTGTCGATGATACGTCTTTTTAATCATTTTCCAAGTAAATCCTTCTAATTCCTTCTAGTGCTTCTATCTTTCTCATCAAATAAGCAAGTAAATTAAAGGTTAATCTTCACCATATGATACATATTATATGTGCACAACAGACATTTCTTTGAGCAAAACAAAGTCGTTTTCATTACTTTGAAACGTCTACGAACAATTTAAGCATGTTCAGAGTCCAATAGTGTCGTATTATTGTATTAAGAATCAGTATAATCTGCTAGAAGAGTATTTTAAAAGGAGTCATTTTTTAATAATAATTGCTGTTTGAAAAATATAAAATTTGGACAAATTGATCGAAGAACAATGATAACTTTTGGTTATAATATTCGGCGCGTAAAGATATATATTTTAGCATGCCCAGATATTTTTTACAAGAGCCAACTTTAGGTAAAAATGAACAAACAACGGCAGTAACGCCATGTTTTGCAAAGAAAAGATCAATCAATACGAATTATCCAATCGTTAAAACCATGAGTTTGATCTTCTGCACCAAATCTTGTGCACCAATTGATAGGCCGACCATGAAATGTTACAAGTCCAGTTTAAGGTAGTTATCGCTTATACGGATCGGGAGTGTATAGAATTAGCAAAGATTATAATATCATATGCTGTAGGAAGTAATAGAAATTAGCAGTTAAACAATTAGGTTAGCTGTTGAAATTATCATTTTTTTACTTTGAATAATATTATATTTGTGCAGTTAAAATGAATTTTTGCTAGTATCAGTATTTTATTACACTTCAAAGTAAATATTTCTATCGTTATCAGGTTATCCAAAGAGTTTTTTATTATTTGCAAATACTTTTGTTTCTCAAGATGTTTTGTATGAAAAATCTGATCTTCTATTTAATTTTATTGATTCAGAGAATTTTCAGGTTCTTATATTGAATTGTATGAAATTGTGAAAATTATTACTGGTATATTGTCGAGAAGATTTCTATCTCATTTATTATAAGTCGTGAGGTTGCTGTGACATCACAGAATCGTCTTTTATGTCCTCTATTCAGATATGTTTAAATTTAGTTGGTATCCTTCATCAAAGTAAGTTGGTAACATGAAGGCGATTGATATTCTTATCAGTTCATATTTCGACAACTCTTTATAAATTAAGGTCAGAGGAAAAGGCAAAAAGTTGATATATTATAGAATAAAAGAGGTGTAATAGGTGAATAAGTTTTATATCATTTCAGATATAGATCGCACTGTATTGAGTATTATGCTTACTGCAACCAAAAGTAATTTTAAACATTGGGATTAAAATGAAATAACTTGCGAGTTATATCTAGTTTTAATTAATTATTAGTTGTTCAGTTATAAATATTTTTATGTTATTCGAATTTCAGATATCTTTGATCAGATTGCACTTCCTTATTTTCTTATTCAACGTCAGATTTTATTTATGATCTAAGGAATTTGCTCCTGAAAGATAGCAAAGGCTGTTCCAGAGTTGCTCCGTCTTTGCAAATGTAGGCATACTAGTTTTAATATAAAATATAATTTTTATGTTGCTAAAGCAGTATCAATTTTTTCCTCCAACATGAAGAAATTTTCGCTTGGAAATTCTTTCTTCAAAAAAGATGCAATCAACTTCAAAACATATAGAATATCTCTTTTTTTTCTGAAATAGAACGCTGCAGTATTAGTTACCTTTATAGAATATGTTTGGCTACAGAATATCATTTCTTCATTTCACTTTTTTCCCTTACTTGAATAATATTTTCTTGATAACCACTTTATTGAATTCCTATTTATTGCTTCGAAGAAAAATTCATTGAATTATCAAAATCTCATCATATGAAGAGCTTGTTGCAATTCGAAGATATACTTATATCCAAATGGAAGATACTAAGAAATGTAAACTACTAGATTATAATCTAAACTGCATGAACAAATTGCCGGAAGGTGATTTCAATTTTCCGTACAGATTAACTTATTTTTTTTTTTTTTTCAGTCACTGAATTCCAATGAGTGCTGAATAATACCTGAACTTCAAAATAAATTCGGGAAAGACAAATATTGTGTATATTTAGAGCTTTTGATCACATTAATCACAAAAATTGCTGTTATAACTGCAAATAATTTTTTTAATTGGCTTTCATAATCCTGCATTATTTCCAAATCTTTGGCCGCTGATATGTGACTTATAAAGATCTGCTAATCATTTATTATTTATTCCTATAATTATAGTTAGTATTACATTCAGATAACGACTAGTAAATGATTAATAAATAATGTTTCTCAAAGTTACATATAGAAGCTTTTTTTAAGAATATCGAGTTCGCGTTACTCATAAAGTAATGGATTTTTCAGTTTCTAGATTATTTTTTCCTGACGTAAAGACATCCACTTCCTTCAATACACTACTTAAATTTGTGAGATTGTTATAAGCTTGATAGTCATAAAAAAATGAATCTGCTTCTAATAACTAATTATATTACTGAAATTCACCAATAATATTATTACGAAACATCGAATATAAAACGTTCATCAGTTCTTAAAAATTTCATATGCAACTATTTGAAGAAGACATTCCGGTTAAGGAAAAATGCTTGAGCTTACTAATAAAAATATTCCGTTTTGATTTACTAATATTTTCAAAAATCATAGTAATTATCTTTCATTATTTTAACAACATCAAAAAAAAGATTTATCAATAATCTATTTAAAAGAAAGCCGGTGATTATCAAATATCCATGTTACCAAAATATCAATAATTAAAATTATTCAGTTTGTGTTGCTTTATAATTCAGCCGAATAATTGGAATTTTTGTTGTGAAAAAAAACTTTTTGAAACTCTTATATATTGTGATAAATAATTAAGTGGATAAGTTAAATGAAGAAAAATCGATTTTATTTTTCAGCTGAATGTTGAATATGGAGAAAGAAGACACAAATTGATATATTTCATGAGCAGTACGTGAATCTTTCAATAATTTTTAGAATTTTACAAAGCTGAAAGAAAATAAGGTCAATCACAAATTTCAAGATTAATTATTTCTGTTTCAGAATTTTTTTTGAAACATAATTCTTTCATGGCATAACTTTTTATACTTCATTGAATTGATTATATTATGTTTCAGAATTTTGAAATGCATGTTTAATAGAACTCAACATCCTGTAGTTGTCCGATCATTCATTATCTACCAATCCAAAATTTATTTTAAAAAGATACTGTTGTATTTACGACGTCAGGATCACTTAATAAGCGTTGACCTATTGGATCATGTTGTTGATATTTCACCGTTGGAATGGATATTCTTTACTATTGCCATCTATAAATCGTTTTATACCATAGATAAACTTTGTTCTAATTGAAAACAAAAAAAAAAGAATTTTGAGTTATGTTTATTAGATTTTATTTCTTTCTACATTATGGAATATTAGTTTAGTCTCACTCTCTGTGTTATTTTCCATTTCAATATCTTTTGTTAGATAAATGAGCACTAGTTCGATTTCTTTTTCTCCTTTTGAAAGGATTTGCTTAATCCTATAATAGAAACTGATATTTTGTAGATAGAAATGCATGTTTAATAGAATCAGTAGCCTCTTCAGAATTTTTTTTCTAAAATGACATTATTTATTTCATTAACTTCCTAAGTAAAATGTTCTGCCTGTCCGAAATCGCGGTATCTGACAACCGATACAGTGTTTTTAGCGAAAGACAATTTCTTTCATGTATTATCACATTCCTCAAATATAATATGTATATATATATCACATTCCTCAAATATAATATGTATATATATTTGCGGGAGTCAAACCGCGGGAAATCTTAGTCCGACATCATTGGAGCTCTCGAGATTTTTAACTATTTATAATAAGTATGATTTGCTTTATCAGTAAACAATTTATGACATAATATTTCATCAAACTATAGATTTCTTTTTGTTGACTTTTGCAGGCAAGGTGTTGGAGTTAATTCATGCTTGGTACCTATACTGCTTGCTTCAAACATTTTGAAGCATATCAGTTTTTTTGAAACAGTCACTGAAGAGAGAGCATTGCTTATAATAGACGAAGAGGCAACATTGCCTGAGTCACAGTTTAACCAGATTTATTCCGAATTGATATAAATCCTATCCGGAAGACATTGGTCGAGCACTGCTGACAAACCGAAGCGACAGGTTTTATTGATGTTATCATGTCTCATATCCTGAACGAAGTTGGTTGCGCTATTTCTTCAGTTATGAAACAATTTGGATAAGCAATAGTATTATCAATAAAACAATAAATTTACTGACAGTAATTAATAAACTTCGTATTTTATAGTTGTCA